>VZRW01013704.1:740948-872930 GCA_013398125.1 Aegotheles bennettii | reverse complement strand
AAGAGACCCAGCTCCCTCAGCCTTTCCTCATAAGGGAGATGTTCCACTCCCTTAATCATCTTAGTGGCTCTGCGCTGGACTCTCTCAAGCAGTTCCATGTCCTTCTTGAACTGTGGGGCCCAGAACTGGACACAATACTCCAGATGTGGCCTCACTAGGGCAGAATAGAGGGGGAGGAGAACCTCTCTCGACCTACTAACCACCCCCCTTCTAATGCACCCCAGGATGCCATTGGCCTTCTTGGCCACAAGGGCACATTGCTGGCTCATGGTCATCCTCCTGTCCACCAGGACCCCCAGGTCCCTTTCTCCTACACTGCTCTCCAGCAGGTCAGCCCCCAGCCTGTACTGGTGCATGGAGTTTTCTGAGACTGGTGCAATTCTATGGCCTCACATGAACTGTATTTCTTCAGAGTATGAGGGCTGAAACCTCTCTCCAGAATAAGCTATGAAAGAGCTGGTATAAATAAATCAAACTTATTACTACAAAAAAGAACTTAAAATCTGGGGACTCAGACTGATAACCTAAGAACCTATCCAGTATCTAGTGATCCTCCCTCCCAGGAGAGAAAAATGCTGAGAAAACAAGGAATATTTCTGTCCTCAGCTACTAAGCAAAGATTAAAAAATTGGTAAGGTCAGAACCTTGCTGGTGTACTCCTTCCCATGCACAGCCCCATGTTCTTTCCTTCCTTCTGTTCTTTGTTTTACTTCTTCACAAGTGCATTTTTCTTCTCTTAATCCCTTACTTCACTCAGTAATAGTATTTTTAGTGAGTACTGGTGCTCATTGTATAATTTCTGTGACCAAGGAACCTCAGAGGTGCTAAGCTACCAAAAGACATCTTGAAGTCAGTGGTCCCTACAAGAATATTCTGTGTAAATACACAACTGCAGAGGGATGTATATTGTATTATTTCCACCATGCTGGAGGGGCTCCATTCTTACTCAGGAATGCAGATGAAGGTTCCTTTCCCCACCATCAGCACTACCTACCATGAGGAGTTTTGCAGAGAGGACAGCTGGCCTTGCAACACCTGGAATTTTGCACTCTCTCCTCCATGGTCTACAGCAGACTTACACAGCTAACAGTCCATTTGGCAACACTTTGACATTGCAGGGAGACGTGTTTGCAATATGAGGCAGATGTACCACACCGTAAAATAACATTGCGCTCAAAGGCAATTGGGAAAAGCAACCAGTCGTAAGACAAGAAATAAACCTGTGCTTCTGGAAACCTTCTGTCACTCCCAGCCTCATACTCCCCATCGTGGGAGTGTGGGTATTAATCCCAGCTCAGCTGCCTGCCTTGCAAACTCTGCCCGTGTCGTGCTGTGGCAATCTTTCCTCCCTTGCTAACTTAGTCCTGCCGAGCTGATGCATACTGCTGGGAACTGCCATGCTTCAGCACAGAAGTAGCCAGAACAATTTCTGTATGTTGTTTATAGCTCAATTTATTATGTGCTTTAAGGTGGCTGAGAAGTAAAAATTCAGTAAAATGGAAACAACTTATATTCTCATTTATCTTTCTTAAAAGAAGGATGAAGATCACTGTGACTGGTGGCAAGGAGCAATATCCGTTCACAATCCCTTTTGGTTACCAGCTTGCCCCATTTATGTATGGCACCCAGTCCGCCACACCACCTCCACTGGCAAGAAGAGGAACAGCCATGACTGGGTCTGGTGGACTGCTGTGTGGACCTGGGTTCAAAAGCCACCAAATTAAAGGGCAAATGGAAGCAGCTCTTCATGCAGCCTGCTCTACTCGTGGTGTTTGAGACGACCTCACCACCGTGGGATGCTCTGCTTCAAGCTCTCTCAGGCTCTGCCACACGTATCTCAACTATTTTATTGTACCAGGAGAAGCTAAGCAAACAGAAGAGTGAAAATAGCCCTTACTTAAAATAAACACAGGAGAAAAATTGAGAAGTGAAGAAAGACGAGGCCATGCTCACAGACATTAAGAGGTGAAGCTCCAATCGCAGAGCATGTCCAAAGTGCTCTTGCCTGCTGGCGATCTCTCTGAGCAGACACTCATTAAACCATTTGTTTTTCTACAAACTTGTACTCTCCATGTGAGGTCTGCAGAGGAGGCTGGGCTCTGCTGCAGTCAGCATGATGCTGCAGAGACCCACGCTTCTGGGTGGATGCTTCTGCTCTGATGCTCCACACAGGTTTCCCCCTCCCGTTCCTACTTATTACTATTAAATCCTGAATTTATATCAGCGCAGACCATTCCATTGTGTTTATTTCTCATAAACCATCAGGTGCCAGAATGCAGCTTCTCCGATCATATGAAGCCACTATCAGAGTGTTATTGTAGCATGTGGGAGGCAAATGTTTAAAATCCCTCAAAGGAATGATTCAGACTAAAAACCTTCTTTGCCATATACTTAGGCATTCACTTCTACAAAGTACATTTCCCTTTATGAACAACTGAGGAATCAAACTGCCTGAATTATTGCCTCAGATCAACCATTCCTTCTTCTTGAAAACACCCACATCAAATCAAGGACATCAGTTAAGTAAATATCTACTTATACAATACCTACATATGTGCCTGTCTCTGTTTCAGTGACAAGTATAAAAATATAATTTAAAATACAGCTGCTTCCTTCTGCTCTCACTGCTCTGGCTCTCTTTCAGCACACGCCTACAGGAATATATGCAAAACTACAGCCAACAGACAATTTCACTTGTACCAGCCATATATGTAAGATGCTCAGGCTGCTCTTTAAGAGACAGTAAAATCTGCTCCGGGGTAAACAGCATCTGAGATCAGGACTCAGTTGCTGGGCTCTGCAACAGAAAACACTCCTCACCACGTAAACAGAAAGGATATATAAATGGTGAGTGGGAGGCAGGAAGAATTAATGTTCTTACTTTATGGACTGGAAACCGTGGGATGGAGTAAGCTGTCCAAGGGGACAGATGACTCCTCTGGCAGAGCTCTTAAGTGAAACTGCTTGCCGTTTAGCCCAGTGCACAACAAAACCACCCTGTTTTCCACAGCACACCCTCTCATTTCCTAACATTCCATTCAATGCTTTATTCTCTACCTGCTGCTCCTCTGCTTCCATCTGCAGGTTGCCCCTCTCACCTCAAAACTCAACCTACTTGGGACTCCTTATCCCTTATGGGATCCCAACAGCCAGTATGGAAAGCACAGCTCCAGAATGCCAACACACCAGCTTGGTATCAGCACATGGTCAGTGGAGGGCAAACATATGTTTCATGTGCATTCACAGGGTTACAGTGGGAGTTAATGGCTACATGTAACTTTTGGCTTCTTGCTCATTGCCATCTGGAAGCCAAGCTAACTGATATTTCATAAGAGCCATTTTCGTTGCAGGAATGACAGGTATTTAAATCAACTGAGTGCATTTGCTTGCCTGTGACCAACACAGTCCAAAATAGCTTTCTGACGAGATACTCAGGTGTTTTTCCAATATTGCTGAAAGCATTTTGAGAGAATTTATGCTATAACCAAAGGGCAGAAGTCAAAGTCCAAGTCAAGGGTTACAGATTACCCAAAACTGGAATTTGTCCGTGGGAGAAATCATTCATGTTTCCACTACAAATGGTCACCAGATTTTAAAGCTGTGTTACAAAAGAAGACAGACCATCGACTCTGTAGAACCAACTGCAAGGCTACAAACATCTGCCACTTTAACAGAAATGAGTGAAAATCAACAGTGTTTAACGAGCATCTCACTGGACTTGTCTTTCTTTATGTTTGCATTTGCTTGGGTAAAAATCAGCATTTCTTTCCAGGCACTTTGGAAGAGATTGAGTACAAAAGCTATTTGGTTTGCATGGAATGGTTTTGGAGAGGTAATAACAAATGGGATGGAAGAAAAAAACTTAGACTTTTAGTAGTTATCAACTGATAGGTGTTTGATAAATTTATTGTGCAAATCTGGTGGCTTCATGTGGCCATTTAGCATCAAATGCTGCTTTGAGGGACTGGTGCCCTTGTACCATTAGGCACAGAGCGCTGGTGTCCTGCCAGGTGAATCTCAGCAAACCCTTGGGGTCTGTTCAGAATACTTCTCTAAGGATATAAATACCATCCCTTGGCATACTGGGATTACCACAGATTTCTTGTTATGAGATGTCTATGCTGTACCAATAGTACAGATAAAATAACACAGCAAAATAAATTGGAAACAAATGAACAAAAAACCCAGATTCTAAAGAAATGTAAGCTCATGTAACTGCCAGCCTCCAAGCTGAAATATTCAGAAAGAAAAAATACAAACCCCTGAGCTTTAGGGAATTGCAGCTTTTTTAAGCCAGAATGAACAATTGCTGTTTTCAAGACCAGCTTAGTAATTGAATTGGTCATCTGCATATTCTTCAATAAAATCTAAGAAATGAGAGCACACGTTTTCATACATGAATAAGACTATAATTTAAGGTACAAAGGTTGAGTACTGACTTATAAATTGTAGTTTTGGGACATGTTCTATCTAATAAAATTATGCTCTGAACCAGTCTGGTTCTTAACAAACATACAATTCTGCATAACATCTGTAAGCATGTCAAATTGATTTGAACACATGAAATAGCACAAAGAGCATAACTAGCCTCATAAAATTAAAATAAATTACTGTTTTCCTTAGCAAATATGAATGTTTTGAAAGAGCCTGACAGTAGATTATGAAGAGCAAACTTCTATTCACATGTTACAGTTGTGGATTTGTTTTCTTTTCCACAAAAGCTAATGCTCAGAGAGAGTCTGCAGGGTGCTGGCAACATCTGTGTTACAACCAACACATTTTGGTTTTTGTTTAGGAAGGCTTTTCATTTGGGATATACTCATCCCCCCCGGCTAGCTGTCCTGAAGGCTGACAGATGTCCTTCAGATTGAAGATGTGCTTAACTACTGCCACAGCCACCTCTGGATGTCGGCACCTCCATGTCTGATTCACTTTATTTGTGGATTTTTCCATTTTATGTTTCCTAATGGCCTGCAAAGCCAAAGAAATATGTCTTGAGCAGAAATCAAGTGCCTTGGGTTTTGTGGAGATCACCTAATCCCTGTTATTCACTCCTTAACCTATCTCTCACACACACGAAGTCTCTGAATTTTACTCCCACCCCAATGCAATGATTTCCACCTCCATTCCTTCTAGACTCCTTGTTCAGCTATTATTATCCCGCTTGACAATCACAGCAAAAGGATCATCACTTCTAGGACCATGCCTACATTATTTTAATCTCAGTCCTGCCTCTCTCTGTAGGGTGCCTCACCTTCCCATTTCCTCTTATTTTCTCTACAGCTGGAAAGTCTTTTACTACTTGTTTTAATTACCTGTGGAAGGCCTAATTCTTCCTGGAGACTGTCAATTGTCACTTTATCTGATGATTCCTGATCTTTAAGATCTAAATTTCTCTGTAGAAGAGTTCTTTTTATTTCTTCGTCTCCACAGGAAATTAAGACAATAGTTGCAATTTCTGCTTGTCTAACAACTTGACAGAGCCCACCTCTCATACCCAGTGACACCTGGCACTATCATCCCTTTTGCCCTCCTTTCCTCCTAGAAGTTTCTACCCACTTATCTCACCTATTCAGGTAAGACAATAGTTCATCATTGCATGCAGTGCTAGCCCCACAAGTTTACTTTCATGTGCTGTGTTGCAGATCGCCCTGGGCCCTCCAATAACTCTATTTCTAGTCCTCCTCACATTACTGCGCAAGTGTTTCCATAGCATCTCTGCTCATAGGCAATTCCCAAGTGACATCAGACACACCCCTTCATGCCCTGAATCATTTGACAGCAATTTTCTTCAAAACAAGTACTTTCTTCCTCCTTCCCATTCATCATCCTCTCTCCTGTGGCATTTATGTATCCCGCATTTATACTTTTCACTTGTTTTCACTTACCCCTGTGTCTTTATGCCAGGCATGGTAATGACAACTCCTTCTTCAACTGCTCCCTATGTTTCCCAGTGAAAACCTCCTACCATCACTGACAGTTTTACAACCAGCCGCTCAGGGAGAATTCAGTACACCAACAAACACCTTGTCCCTGCCAAGGTCTCCCCCAGGTCCAGCACCTTACCCAGCACCTTTGCTTATCGACCTGAATTAACGCCATTGGGTCTTCCTCCTTTTCCTTAGGAAACCCAGAAATGCTGCTGGCACTGACCTTCCTGGACTCATTGTGGTCCTGTTTGGTCTCGCAGGGCTGCCCAAAGGCACTGCTAAATTATAAATTGCCTCAACATAACAAGGATTTTGCAACTCCTTGCAAACTAAGCTAAGAGCACAACATTTTCTAGTGAAGACACAATCTGTGAAGGGCAGTGATAATACATAATATTTCAGTCAGCTGCCTGAAAAAAAAATAAAATAAATTGGAAAGATACAGTATTTCAGGCTAATCTGAAACAAAGTGCTCAGTTTATCTTACTCCCTTTCATAAAAGCAAACAAACACTGGACTGAGAGCTTCTCCAGTTGATTTCTGGGGTTCGTTTGGAAAATTTTCAAGACTAAAATGATATTTCAAGACTCAAAATTAAAATATAGCATTTTGAAAGCAGTGAAAGAGAACAGCTGAAGTTTGCCAAAAGTGTTACAATTTTTCAGCCATGACTAATTAAGTTTACAGATCATCTCTCCTCCTCCAAGTTGGTTCCTCACCTAAAGATCCAACAACTGTATTTCTGAAAGAATGCAATTTGTCCAAAATACTTTCTTTGTTTTAATTCCTACTATCTCTTTCTTGGAGAATTTCTACCCTAGAACTCAGCATGAAGAAGCACACAAAAATTTTCCATTTTCCACATGTACAAAATGACAGTGCAGCCATTACACCCCTTCCACCCCACTCCTGTTCCAGAGCTGGTGCAGTCTGCAAGATTAACTCTCCCAGTTATGCATGGAAACAGTAAATTAAGGCTTTGTTTGATGAGCTTGTTTTAAAACAGCACAATTATCGCAGTCTGCACCAATTCAGAAAAGTTCAGCACGTGTTCAGGTCTGTTCCATTTCATATATTCTGTCATGGTAAATGCCCATTATTCTCATGATTTCTTTATGACTTACCTTAAAACCTTGAACTAAAGGAACTAAAGAGCTGAATCTTGTTACCAGAGGCTCAGCTAACTCCTTAACAAGCAAAAAGAAAAATTCTATTCTCACCCCAGGGAAAGCTTCAACACCTTGGTGACCAATAAAGTTTATTTAAATGCACAGGTCATGTATGTGGCCCCAAAAGGTTTAGACAGAAAGACAGGAGGCTTTTCTGAAGATGCAGATTGAAAGTATAAACAAGAATCAGCCAGAGGGCCACAGTCTGGCTGCCAGTCAGGGCACTGTAACCTTGCCGAAGCCGTGGGATTCACATGGAGAGCAAAGTCCAGCGTGTGCTGATGGATGCTAATTCCCAGCTGCAGTCCCAGTAGCCAAACCTTTCTCAGCCTCTCAAGGAACGAGACCCAAGGCATCAGTTCCCAAAGGTTCCTGCTCTCCCCACATGCTATCTTCCCACAGCACTCCTTTTCTTCCTCCTTTCTCCCTTCCCCACCTGACCCTCTAAGCACAAACAAGCTTGGTCCTGATGGGATCTTGACAATGAGATGGAGGATGGTGTTTCAGGGAAATTGGATTCTAAAACTGAGACCCAACCCCTGTGGTGGACAAAGTTGGACTGTCTGATGGAAGGCAAGCACCGACTTAGAGAAAAACCCCTCCTGCGACCACCTCACAGCTTCCCCAGCAAAGCCACTGCTATAAGCACAGCACTGACCCCGAGACCTTTTGAGGAGGGGTCAGGAGCTGCGTAAGACACAAACACCTAAAAACGAAGCAAGTTTTTTGACTCTCTTCCCTTTCTGCAGGGAGATTTTCCTTTTCTTCTTTGACCTCTGATTAAACTCCTGTGACAGTTGTCTGGTGTTTCTCAGCAGCTTCTTTTTTTGCCACATGATGCTTTGTTGTACTGTCCATGCATTTTCACTAGGATTTACCATTTCAACTGATGCCAAAGGCCATTCTCTGACTGGCACACACTCTAAACCCCTTCCTTACCTGCTTGTAACATATTGGTTTTGTACCAGCTTGCCTAGGTAGGGGTACGAGTGTTCTTTGATCCACTTGTCCATTTCAATCTGTTAGACTGCCATGCCTTTCTTTTCACTCTGTTTCTGTTACTGATACAATACTTCTCTGGTTTGGGAAACAGCTAATCAACCCCCTACTTTTTGATGGTTTGTAAACAATATAGTTTAGCTCCAGAACGTCATAAACAGACTTAGTTTTTGAGATTAGACTGAACTGGGAATAATCAGCAACAAGAAGAGCCAATATAGCAACATCATAGGCTGATATCTCTCTTACTGTGATCCATACAGATTAGAGAGATGGTAACCAATACAGGACTGACTCATTCAAACTCAAGGGTTTCTTGTCCCATTAACAGACTCATTTCTCTTCACCTTCTGCCTCCTACAGCATCAAAGTTTAGAGCAATATTTGGTCACAATGTTGTTGTGAACCTTTCTGCACATACTCCGAACTGTTGTAGGGAACTATCAAACCCTTGGTACATAATGATAAGAATTGCTGGCTTATATCAACTGAAATGTCATCACCAGCATCAGTGATGTCTCACCCAGTTTAAGGAATCTGGGATCGATCCCAGGTCTGTCTGGGACCTGGCTATCAGAGAAAAAAGGTCACTCTCTCCACTCTGCTCAGTATGGTCCCACCTTCCCTGGTACTAGAACAGCTTTGACTTTAAAAATGTATAATTCACATTTGCATTCATTTTTGCCTTCCACAAGATGGTTCTGGGAAAGCGCATAGCTGAAAACCATGTGTGTCTGAAAGTGAGGAGAAAAAGCAGATGATGTGCTTAAATCTAATATTATCCTAATACCTAAAATAGAAAAGAAAGGGTTACTACTGGCTGTATTTCTGTTCTGTAACTCTTTTCCATATCAAAGTAAGCAAGGAAAAAAAATTAGAAAAATCCCAAAGAGGAGCGTAGATGACTTATGCTCAGGAGAAAGCTGGTAGATATGTGCAGAAAGGGCCCCACAAAGCTTCACACACTCTGCTCCAGCCTGGGCTGAAGCTGTGTTACAGCCCCATTTGCTCTGTGTCCATAGGAGACATAAAGCACCCGGACAGCCGTTGCCATGGCCACCCCTTTATGTCCCAGGGTCAAGTTTCCTTCTGCCCAGAAATATTATTTATAAGGTGGCTTAGGTGTGCAGTTAAAAATGGCAAGTCCCATCCCAGGGGAGCTTATGGCCCAAATTAGACATAACACAGGGAGGAGAGGGTCAGGGCGAGATGCTGCGTATACTCCCTGTCAGCTCCCTATTCTCCCTGTATTCCCTATTCCCTGTATTCTCCCTATTAATACTGTAGGGGTTTTGCATCCCCGCAACCGTCCTGTCGGTCTGTTACGCTGCAGCCACTCGGTGATGCCACATCCTCGGCCTCTCCAGGCAAAGCTGGACCCTCCCCACTGGAGCTGAAGAGCCCTCAAAGGAGCTGCCGGGCCCACGAAGTCCCCCCGGCCGGGCGCCGTTCCCTCCGCTAGGTCGCAGTGGTGCGCAGCCACGGCCCGGGCTGCACTGCCGGCAGCGACCGGGGCGCTCCTGCCGGCAGACCGACCCTTCCAGCGGGCAGCCAGGGGGAAACGGGGGCAGCAATCACTCCCTGAGCTGGCATGGAGAAATCACGGGGCTCATAAAGACTGCTGGAGTAGGCATGAACTTGTCCTGAGAGCAACAGGACTTAACAGAGAAGAGAAAGCTGAGTTACGTAGACTCCAAGTTACTACAGTCTTCTCCCTCCACCCAACACACCACACAAACTTTGCTAGCAGGGGAGCCAGACCGACAGCACTGAGACACAAATTGCCTGCTGGCTTGTCGACAGCCAGTGCGGCACACCCCAAGCCCCAGCATCCCACCCAGGAGAGATGAGGTTCAACCAACCTGCACCACTGGCTCTGCCCCATTGGCTACCTAGTGGCTGGGAGAGCTGCCCACAGCAGAAAAACTGCCCTGTCTGCAGAGAAATGAACAGAGATTGCCACCATGGCACGAATCTGCAGGGATGGTGATAAATGACAACTTTGTTATCCACTGCATTTCACTGCTCCGTTGTGCAAGAAGCGTTTCACTCAGGTCGGTTAAAGCCATCGCAGTCACCCATGCTCTCCCAGGCTCAGGCGATACAAATTCCTTCCCGAGTGAGGTTTGCAGCACTTGGACAATTCATACTTATGGGCAACAAGAAGCAAACAGAATTTAATAAGGAAACAAATAACAGGATGGCTGCTGGATTCACTTTTGCATTGACTACAGTCAAAACATCTACGGGTTTAGCAGGGTTTTTAACTGTAGGCGAAGCTGCTGCAGAGCTGATGGTGTCAGTTCACAGCTACACAGCAGCTTTGTCTGGGGGCAGCTGGCTGCAGCACCTATGGGTGCAAGTCAGAAGGGACAGCGTGGCTCATGTGTCCACTTTTGTGCTGTCCACGGCTACATTAACCCTGCCAGAAGCTCCCCAGAGGATACTGATTTGAAGGCATCATTTTCCAGCTCTGTCAACAGGAGGACACAGTCACCTCTACAGTCATGTCCTCCTGTCGATTGCCACCCATGCACCAGGACCTAGTTTTGGGAGGCAAGTGCCAGCTCAGAGTGTGAGGGTGGCCCTTCCCAAAGGCACCAGTGCTATGGCAGGGTTCACAGTCCATTTGAAATTAGCCATCCCATTTAACTTCCAGAGCCTGCTTTTTCCACCTCTCAGCCCTCCAGGAAACCCTCTTCTCCCTGAAAATCTGACATTTCTTCATCTTGGTTTGGTTTTTAGGCCAGCAGTCACGCTCCCCAGCACCCCCAGTGTTTTAGCAAAGTCATGTCAAATGCTGTCACTCTCTGTGCCTTTGCCATCCTGCCGAGCGTCGCTGCTCCATGGGTGACTGGAGACAGAGCCGAAGAAGCCAGCTCCTTTGACAGAGGCTAAGCACTCACTTGGAGGATGCTCTGCTGCTGTGGCACCTGCCAAACCACCTCAAAGCCATCACCAGCACACGTGTCACCAGTCCCAGAAACTGACAGGAGGGGAACAATTCAAGGGACAGACACAAGCAAGCCAGGCACAGCCACAATTAGCCACTGAGCCCTGCGGGCTCCTCCCCTTTTACCTCCCTGGCCATCTTGGTGCTATGCCTGTGGCCCTACACTGCCTGCACCACACAGCCGTCTCCACTTCGCTGGAGGCTGCAGCCTCTGCAACTAAATTCAAGGCTGGGCAATCCAGCACCATCAAGGAAAAGGATCAGGATAGTGCCAGCAACACTCGCTGCAAAAAATGACATTGCTGCAATAAGAGTACCCAAATCTCAGCCTGCTGGATCTGGGGCAGAGTTGCACTGGGATTCACTGCTATCTCAAAACTGAAAAAAAAAGTTATTTTGCCCTAAATTAACTGTACTTAACACTGGCACCACTAGCCTGGGCAAAACTTGTTGTGTCAAGTCATCTAACTCTGGCCTGCTGTAGACCTGGGGCAGTCTCCTGCCCCCAAAACAAGGTGCTTCTTGGTGCACTTCTTGGGCAATACAAAAAGGGTCACCCTTTTCCCAAAAAAGAACAAGGCGCATGTATCTAAGCACCTCCCATCACCAAACTGCATTTCAGCTCCAGACTGAAAGCTCAGCTTAGTCTGCAGTTTAAAGCAAGGACTATTCCTGCCTTGCAGCAGCTCAGCATCACCATCGGTTTCCCCCCGTGCACATGGGAGTGTAAACGCTCATAACTATTCAGCTGGTTCTGTGGTTTTACATTGAAAATATGTTGCTATGGAGAGTGCAGCATGGGAACGTGCAGCCACCACACCGCACCACAGCAGAAGCAGCCCACAGCTTCTGCTGATATTTGCAGGCCCTGCTGCCATCCGCACAAAGGCTGAAAATAGACCAAAAAGCTCAGATGAAGCATCTGTAACACTTCATTTCTGCCTGTCCCTCCCCAGGGCACTGAGACTTTTCACAGAAATCAGACCAAGCATCCCACATACGCTCTGACGTCATCTCACTGATTTCTGATTCCTCACTGCACACATGCCTCAGAAAGGAAATTCCTTCCAGCCCCGTTTGCATTCTATGTCCTATTTTTGTCTGAGAACCAGGTTTCCCTGAGGATCCACCCTTCTGCCGATACCCACAGGTGCTGCTCAGTCTTTATTACCTTCTAGCCACAACATAAAGCAAATCCCTTGTGCTGCTCCACCTTGCTTCCCTGCTGACTGAAGGATCTGATTTCTGTCATTTAAAGCTGACCTTGGCAAAAGTCAACAAGCACCAGCAAAGTGATCTGCAAAAACATATTCAGTGCAGGGGAAACCTGTCTGTACTGCTAAAGTCCCAGCCTTTGCATTCTCCAAAATGCGTGGGCTGGGTCCTGAAGGATGCTGAGCATTTTCTGATCTCACTGACGTGATGAGACTTGGGAGAGCTCAGCCAAAGCAATACAGACTTGAGCCCACAGCACCGTGAATGAAGGACACCTTTGGGGTTTTTCTTTCCTATGAATTTTTAAAATATCTGAAATACTGTTTGTTTTCTTTCTCATATTCTGGAGGAACTGATAAATCCTCAACTGTACCATAAACATGCAGCCACCAGCCCTTGATTTCTAAAAATGTATTTGTATTAAGCAATGAAATTATTTACAGTGGCCATAAACATCCTCCCAGCATCTGGCAGCTGGGAGAGGACCTTGGAACTTACTAATTTACTTACACTGTAAACCACTTTCTAATAAATAAATAAGCTCTTAATATCTCACCCACAAAAAGAGGCACATTGCATACAATACTATATTTAGGGGTCCTTTGGAGGTCAAGGATTCTGCAGCTGAATGTCTCTGAGGTTCTGTCTTTGGTGACTGCACGTTCATGCCCAAATGAATTGTCAGCCGAATGTCTTTATTTTGAAATTTGTTTAAAATTCTCACAGTGCTTTGAATGCTGGAGAAGCAGCTGCTTGTTTTGTCTGAACAGGGGTCAACATTCTGATCTAAGGGGTGGAAAGGGGCACTTAAAAAGCTGAGTAAATGCCTGCTGATTCTTTAGCAGTGACCTTTCCGAGAGGACTGCGGAGCCTTCAGGCTGTCTCTTCTCCAGGCCAGGAAGATGTCCAGTGCCTGAGCCCATGAAGAGAGGAGGTCATGCAGTATTGCAAAGAGGTGCAAAATGCCATGCTGTGCTAGCACTGCCTGCCGGGTTTTACAGCAGAGGGGCAGTCAGGACATCCTCCCTCCTGGCTCAGCATCCACAGCCCAGCCATTGCCTGCCAGGTGATACAGAGTATGGAGAAGAGTAAACATGTAACCCACATGTCCCATCGGCTGCTGTGCGAGGGATGAGCCATGTTAGGGACCCTAATAGGTGCTGAGAGTATATAAACTGATGGAAACATGATTTTCAAATTCTGTGTGCCCTTGAAGACAAAGGAGGATGAGTGGCTTGTTCAAAGCAATGCTGGATTGAAAAACAGTATCGTCAGGTCAAATTTGGCCCAAAATTTGTTTTGTAAAAAACAGCAATAGCCTTTTACAAAACCTAAGGTAAACGAGGACTGTTTTCACATACTGCTTCACTTATATAAAAATCAAACTCTCCCCTAATTTCAACCAATGCCAGTGAAGTGAAAAGATTAACTAGGAAACAGGAGAAAAAATGTTTCATTCACTCTCCATGCCCCAGACATGGAAGAAAGAATGAATCAATTATAAAAATATAAAATCATGTGAGGTTATACTCATGGACAGCTAGAGATCTGAATGAAGAATCTTAAAATAGGAGCCCCAATGTAACCAGGACCCACTATATCACCAGTGCTCTGCGGACAAGCTCCACATATGGGTCTATTTATCTACAACTGCAAATGGCTTCAGAGACCTCTGACTAACTGCAGAGCAAAAAAGCTCCCTCTCCTCTCCCCTGCAGCCCCCGTCTGCTCCATTGGGAAGGATGAAGCTGCACCAAGATTAAGCTGGATCATGCAGAGTCCTGCACTGTACACAGCATGGGCACCTGACACCCCTCCTTTTTGGTGGCACAGCGAACCTCCCTGTGTGTCCTGCAGAAGCAGTCCCTGTAGCACAGCCATTATGGTCTCTGATGTCTTCCCAGGCATCCAGGGAGAAGGGAGTGGGTTGCCAGGATGCTGGTAGCAACCCCAGTAGGCCATAAAAACATAACCAGAATGAAAAAGAACTTCTCCAGATGCCCCCTAGTTCCTGTGAATTGTCTCCCCTGCATGTCCCCACGTTTGGTCAGTGCAGAAGCTCTGCAGAAACCTTTCTCAAACACAGTGAGCTATGTCTTGCTACAATTCTTTTGTACAGCTAGTAATTTCCAGCCAGCAAGGGACTATTCCAGTTGAACCAGACAGAATCCACTGTTTTCTTATGAAAGATAAACAAAAGGCAAATGCAATGGGAATGCTGCTGGTTTTCAACAGAAAAACATGTGATTTTGCATGTCATTATTGCAATACTTGAAGCAGCACAGACTGCTTGCTGTTGATCAGACAGATCTGGGGGAGGTTGAATGAAAGAGCTGCTCTGTGCCTTCAGGAGCAATGGTCTAATTTCACCACTGTTGTAACACTGCTCCACTCACCCCAAACAGGAACTTAGCCCTACAGTTTGGAAACTATGCATGGACATCATGAATAAATCTCATCACCGAGGGTTTCCTGCCATTCCTGCTGAATATCCAGTCCTATTAGTCAATGTCAGGCTCTGAGCAATGTGAAAAATTGCAGAAATCCATCCTGGCTGTCAGTGGAAATCAAAGGTCAATCTCAAAAACTGAGAGACTCCTTCCAGCCTGGAAAGGCATTCACGTTTCAAGACTACAAAATGCAATTGTCAAAACTCTGCAATTTCATGTGAAACAGGAAGGAAAAATAAGACCCCGGACAATGGGACCCTGGAGGAGTGGTGGAGGAATCGGGCTTTTCCCGGGAAGCCTTTTGCCAAAATGTTAAAATAGAACCTGTTTACACAATAGATTGGAAAATGTTAACAGCCAAAAACATGTTAGACAACAGGATTTCAGATTAGAAACACTGGGCAGATTGTCCCATGAGCATGCTCTAAAATAATTTATGGATTCTCCAAACTGAGCAAAATTAATATTTTCTGTAATGACCCCTTTGGTGGAGTTTCTAAGTCTGCTTTTGCTGTTAAGGTTCCCTCCCTTGCACACCCACAACTATCATTCCATTCTCCTGTCTCTCATGCCTCCTGATCCCACTCCTGCCCAAAGCTTCTCTCCCACCGCCCTCCTACCACACCTGTAGTCACCAACTGCACCATGTGAACAGGCTGTGCTTTAATTATGCTTGAGAATAAGAGGCAGAAAGTCAGGCTCCCCTCCTGTCCCTCATCCTTCTCACAGAGCCTTTGGGAGGTCATTTCAATTCCGTGATCGGAGACTAAAGTCCTCCTCCTTCAAACAGCTCATGATGCTCAGAATACTCCCCAGGTGTCTGTGGGGAGCGAGGTCCCAGAGCCCTCAGTGACAGATCCCACGCTCACCTTGTTAAATGTTGAAATGTTTTAGGTGTTAAAAGGGAGAAAGGGCCCTTTTAAGCATTTCTCTGGGGAACAGATGGCCAACAGCTGAACTTCTGGAAATCTGTGCAGTTTTAAGTGGGAAACTCAGACAATAAAACTTTAAATAAATCTATTGTAGACTGCATAGTAACCAGTGACAGTCACTTACTATCTACCCCATCCTTGCTGTTCTAGAAGCCGTCTTGTGCCTGAGCGTGAAGTGCTTTCAACATACCTGTGAGCCTTTCTAGGGCTGCAGGGGACTCTTACTCCCTACTTTTGGAGGAAATCCTGGGATCAGCTCTCCCTCCCCAGCCAGCTCTCTGCTTTGAAGTTTCCACAGTGGCCAAATTTGTTGTCACCATCCAGTACCTGAATAAAATCATCAGAGACTTCATGTCCAATGACTCATATGCTCAGACCTGAGTCTCTGCTTTTAGCAAGTACACAGAGAGGTATCTCCTGGCTCCCCAAAAAGAAACACAAAGCACTGGCTTAAACACATTGCTGCTCAGTTAAGATGAGGCTGAGAGATAGACAGAAGAGACACTTGGCATAGCTTTTAAGTGCTTCTTCATTGAGGGCATCTACCATCCTCTCCTGCAGTGCTGCAAATGTGCTTCCCAACAAGAGGGTCTACCCTGGTCATACTTGAATGTTTTCCTGGTAGGTCACTGTGCAATAGAGGAAGGACTTTGCACTGGTAGGCAGAGTTATGGTGCTGAATATTCTGCCCACAATAAAAATAAGCAGAGTAGCTCTGATCTACAAAACTCTAGGATGCCTAGAATTCAAACACACCACATCCTACTCTGACTTTTACTCCCTGCATTGCATGTGTTCAGGTGAAGAGAGGACATTGTCTAAGACGACGTTTGTCTCCACATTTGCTCCTGCTGTAAGAGCCACCTAAGTGTGAGAGCCTGAATATTCCTGCATGGCTCCAGCTCTGCCCAGGCTCACCTGGCAGTGCTGAATGTCTCCCAGCCAGGGGAGGCAGGGAGGAGGATAGAAAGAACAATGAGAACATGATGCTGCATGTCCAAAGGGAGGAATCAAGAGGCATGTAAGTGTTCAAGGGAATTGCCACACTTCCCCCTACACAGCCATTGCAACTTGTGCTTGTTGCGCAACACAGGGAAAGCACAGGGCCAGAAGGACAGTCCCATGACAACAGAAGCAACAACAAATTCACTCTTCTCCTTTTTCAGATCCCTGAAGTACTGTGAACACAAAACTTGTAAGAGCTAAACTTCTGCCTTCGCAGTTTTACTTTACTTTCAACATCAGTAATTCTCTGTGTTTCAGAGAAGCAGAGACGAGGCCCATTCTCCTGCACTGTTCGTGTTTTCTGGTCCCGGCTGAACTTCTCCCTCCCACAGACACAGTGCCAATGATGGCACCAAGCAGTGGGGACAGCTGATAGCCACTTTCAGCTGCAGCACCTTTTCTGAGCCGTAACACCTAGGTGGGCAGTGGACAGCTTGCTTCCACCGTTCTCCAAAGCTTTTCAACAATTCCTCCTTGCTGTCTGCGTGAAATCCAGAGTCCTAAGTGAATTCCCTTTTCAGCTAGACACACTGTTATTTCAGTATAGCACTGTCTAGACAACTAAAAAAAGTGTGAACAGTTTAATGTATTACTTTCCCCTTGCTTTGCATGAAAATGGTGAAAGTTTGGAAGTTTTCTTGTCTTTCTGCAGCATTTGTTTGGGGTTTTCTGTTTGTTTGGTTTTATACATACCTACATATATATAAATATATAGAGAGAGCTGTAAATATTTATATGGAGACCTTCAAAAAGCCATTATTATTTTCAGTTAGTGAGAGGACTTTGTCTCACCAGGAAGATTTCCACAACATTCAGTAATTTATCTTTATTCCGACCATGCTTCAAATAAAACAGTCACTGTCCTACCAGATGGAAAGAAGGTACTACCATGCCTCTCCCTGTAAAGCAACCAATGCGCCTGAGGAACAAGCAGCAGCATTTATTAAACACAAGAGAACCACTACTTTCACCTGCTGAACTCCATCCAGCCTCAACATTTCCTAAAACTGAAAAAAAGGGTGACACTGCAAAATGTCGTACATAAATTTTGCTGTCCCATGAGCCTCCACAGCCAATCCAAAGGGTCAAAGTACTTAGAGAAACCAGATTCTTATGGGATTTCCAGCTCCCACGTCCACATCTCAGCAATTACACAGAAGGCAGCCAGCATCAACCTTAACAGGTCCCCACCACTACAGTAATTAAATGCCCAAATTTGTTTAGGTGCCTGAGGCTCTCACAGGAATCCTCCAACATTTTTCAGTATAGTCTGGATAGGGAAAAGCCAGCCAGCATCAACAGTATGAAAACAACCATAACCTATTCAACTTCTATTATTATTTTTTTTAAAAAGGAACATTTTCTAGCATTTTCCTAACAAGTACTGGAGATGAAGTACACAAAACTTCTTGATGACTATGTGAAGATGTGGACAAGAGAGGAAACCCATGTGCATCCCCAAGTCTTGAAGCCACCAGCAAACCAGCACCTTTGGCGCCAGCGTGAAACCTTGCACAGCACCGGCTGGCCAAAGACTTTCAGTTCAGCACAGGCCACTCCAAGAAACATATAAGGTGGAATAAGGAGTTTTTCCCTCAACACTTGGCAGAGCAGTGTACTAGCTATATAAGCTTAGACAATAAATACAGAACAAATTGACTCCTCTTGCTCCATTGGAACCCCAGAGGTGCTTTGGGGAGGCCGCTGTGCTCCATGTTGCAACACCGGGGCACGTGAGGACACACACATGGAGCAACAGGAGAGGTGCTGCTGCCATGGAGGCAGCTGGGTAAGCGCCCAAGTACGCGGCTGCTTTTCTCTACTGCTTCCACGTTGACTCGAGGGTGGGAGCAGCAAAAGTGCATGCTTCCTGCTGATATTTCTGCTTCTCACTGTTTCCACCAGGGCCAGGAATAACAGGAGAGCGGGCTCTCCCCCAGCTCCTCCTCTCCTGGTACTGGCCATGGCCAGCGGCATGAAGAGCGGGGGCTGAGGAACGCACTTGAGTTACTGAAGCAAATGTTTTTGGTGCCTCTGGGTGTTCCAAGTTAAGCTCAGACCGCACTGCGCTGAGCTTGCATGTTATCCAAACTAGTCCAGCAAGGCCTAATCCTGATGAATAGCTGGGTAGCTATTAAAATTGTTTTCCTTGAACAGCGAAATGGAAATGTGAGGGCTTGATGCTTGAGCTAGCATTTAGAATGGGCTCAGGTAATCAAAATGCCAGACCAGAAAGCACTGGGGGTTGTGGAGGAGCTGCGATTCAATTCAGCTTTGAACCTTCAGTTTATTATAGCAATCAATTCCCACCCTCAATAAATCAAACTAGCCCTGACTTCTTACAGAGACTGGCTGGACCTGATCACATGGGCTCACAGTAGCTGCTTGTACCTTTTTGGCCAGCAGCACTTCTTGTGCAACCTAACACCATCTGTCTGTCATTCTGTCATGTCACTTTGGGATGCCACTTGGGAAGAAACGCATCACTGACCATCTCTTGCTGAAGACATCTGACCTGCCAGCATCCTGGATCACAGCCTTCTCTCCATCCAGGCAGCAAACACCCAGTACAAATTTAGATCTGGACTGTATATTCACGTGCACAGAGGCAGGCGTGGTGCACGAAGAAAGCCATCAGATACTGAGCCTCGCTGATCTGGTTTACTGAGCAGGCTGAGAGCAAGCTATAAAGGACTCCTCTCCAAGCCACATCCCTACAAGGAAGTCTACATTAAAAAAAGAAAAAGGAAGAAGAAAAACATGTTCTGAGTTCAGCTGATGCTATGCCCACTTCACTAATTGCTGCTATTCTGAAAAACACTCTCTTGGGCTCAACCTGGCCGCAGAGGCAGCAGATCAGCTTTGCTCCTGCGTGGGAGCCCTGTGTGGCTGCAGAGGGGACACACATGCAAACTGATGTCCAAACTGGACAAGCAGGAAAGCTTGCTTCCATAACTATAGCCACATAAAACAATTTGGTACCAAGTCTGGCCCCTGCTAAAAGTCTAACTTTCATGATTTCTATAAAAACCAACGAAATAACAGCAGTTTCAATGTCCAGAACATTTCAGGCAACCTGCTGTTGTGTAATTCAAGGAGAACAGCAGCGCTGCAGGGGCTGGACAACAGGTAATCCAGGAGTTAACTGAGAGCAAAGGAATAAGAGCCCCAGGAAGAGTGTCAGTAACATTTGCATAGATCTGATACACCGGATGAAAGCTGTGACTCAGACTTCACCTAGGGACCAAAGATGATGCAAAGATGTGTTAAATGTTTCTCATTTCTCCTTATTCAACCTTTGCTGGTTGCATCAGGACAGTGCACACTAGCTACGGGTGTTCTGTGTGCCCAGGGAAAGCAATGCTCAAGCACTGCATGGGGCTCCCTGAGATGCATTAGGAAGTTTGGAGGCCACACAGCACACCCCATTAGGTTGCAGAGCATTGTGCAGAGGCCTTTGGTACCCAGTGCCAGCTATGGGGATGGAGCTCCTCTCTTTCCAGCTGTGGGTGATATGAGACACTCCGTGCCTTTGGGAAAGCCCCCAAAAGTCACAGGACCTCGCCGGTGATAAGCCACAGTTCAGCCATAGCAAGGCAGGGAAGTTTTTCAGCTCTCCCTGCTCTAATTACTGATGGACGAGCTGCAGGGGCAACACCACACCACAGCCCATCATCCCTGAAGCCCCTTGAGGGACACACTGAGTGCCCACACCCAGCACAGCAGCTCCCCAGGAGGCAGCAGAGCCACCCAGCTGCACAGCACACAGCCCCGGCACACCATGGCTGGGGGAGCACACTGCGAGCTGATTGCAGAGCCTGGCATTCAATGAGACACGACAGGTCCCACCGAGGTCTGCATGTGGAGAAGGAGCCTGGGGCCCCCAAGCTGGGGACAGCATCTTGACTCTGCTCAGCCCCAGGGTGCCCGGGGCATGTGGGATTCAGCATTTGGACCATCTCACAGTGGGCTGGCAGGGACCCAACGGCACGAGCATCATCTCATCTGCAAGAGCACGGGGCTGGCTCGCAGTGCACTTTTACCCTTGGCGCAGGGGTGGGAGGGGCGGATGCACACGCAGGGACATTCTTCACTTGTCACCCCCCGGGCTTAGGCTGTTTCTTTCTTTGCAATCACCTAAAGGTGAGGAGGAGTTGAAAAACATTACACTGACAGCACTGTTGGAGTTGCAGATACAGAGCCTTCCGCTCCACGCCAAGCAAACCCTCTGGAATGGTTTAGACACGATAGGTAAACAGTGTCGGGTTTGCTCAGCAGGGAGACATTTGTATTTAGATGTTATAGATAACTGGTACATATTTGAGACATCTGAAAGTTATTATTCCAGGCAGTTTCTAAACAGAGAATCGCAGTTGCATAGCCCCTTAACTCTGAGCTGACAGGCAGGATAATGATTTAAATTATTGTTAAACACAGGCTCTGTTTTAAGTGGATGGAATTCAACATCATGGTAGGTTTGGGGGAATGGGGGTGTATTACAAAACACAACATTTCCAGTTGCTGGAGCTCTGATGCACAGGAGCTTCTCTGCCAACACCAAGCATCACTATTCTCGCTATGAAAATGGCAGCTGTAGAGATCCTCATAAGGCAACATCACTCGGCTATCTTCTGGATCATTACCACACCCTCTAATTTCAACAACTTTGATTAAGAGACGTGCCTTTTAGAAAGCAAAACATAAAAAGTTTTCACAGACTGTAAAACAGTTCAGCAGTGAATCATAATTATTTTTTATGATGCTTTTGAATTACAAGTGATTTATGCATCCTTGAGTTCAATAAGGTTATGTTTATTATGCTGTCACTCTGTTTTTAACAGAGACTATACTGATTTCTTCATTATAAGTCATCTGAAGCACAACTATTAGATTGTATTGAATCAGAGTACTGCATTGGTTTCATCTGCGAGGAGTTTGTTTCCCAATGTTTTAAGGCAGGGCTGGTACCCCTGCCCTCAGCTCCCCCAGGCCCTCTCCACCCTGCAGGCACACTCAGCAGATGTTGCCATCAGAGGAGGTTTTGTGCCCCCACCATAAACTGCTTTCTGACATGCCAAAGGTTAAGTGTGATGGCACACAATGGCTCCATACTGCAGCCTTTACACAGGCAAAGATCCAGCAAAAACAAATCCCTCTCTTATGCGGAAAAGGGAAAGGGAAGGAGGAATTAATTTCTTGCTTATTCAGCATCTGGTTGTCTCTGTGTCATGAGTGAGCTCCCAGGCAGTATCTCCAGCCTACAGCATCCTCATTTCCCAAATGGGTAATTCACAATAATGCAGGTGAGAGGGGCTCATCTCTGCTCTTAGCAAGAAGATGCAATTGGGCCTAAAAAAAAAAGCAATTGCACCTTGTCACTTAAGGGAAATTACATGGCTAATTAATAACGGATTAGCTTCACAGAGGTCACCCATTTTGCTTGGCATGTCAGCAGCTTATCCTAATTATCCTCACCAATAATGCCTAAAGTGTTTGGAAATTTTAGGGGAAATTGATCTCACCCACCTAAGCTTTAATAACCTTTGTGCCCAGGAGGGTAGAAGCATCACAGCGCAGTCTTTGGCATATGCAACACAATATAAAATCAAATCATGAAACACTAACTCTTGTGTCTGACAGAAACACACTCCCAAGGCACAGAATTCAAACAAAGGTAAGGCACTTCTGTTGGACCAGTAGCTTGGCTTGCCCACTCTAGCACTTGAGGAGTCCAGTAAGCCGGGGGAGTTGAAACTCACAGTCCCCATCAGGAAAAAAAGCAGTATCTCCACCTGCAGAAAGCAGACACTTGTGTGATTTGTCCCAGGAAGATGAGAAATCTGAGCCTGAATTGGGAGCTGAATCCTTTACCAGTAAAATTAAGGATGGTTTTTGTCCCTTTCTGTTATCCATTAGTTATTGACATGATGCACTCATAGCAGTGTGTGAAGGTTTTCTCCTTGCAGGATTGGTTGCTTCTCCTGCACAATTGAATCCTAATAAATATCCTTCCCTCATAAAAATAATGGACCAATCTCTGTCTGGGCATTTTTTCTCTCTTTTAATGTGAAATAAATAAATAAATAAATAAATAAAATTCCTAGATCCTGGTAGGAAGCAAACAAGTATGCAAAAATCCCACGTGGGTTTCAAAGCTACTGCTGCCCTATTTGAAGAACCCAAGAGAACCACAAGAGGAAACTGCAGTAATCAATAGAAAACATGGAAACAGTTCCTTAGCCCTCAAACTGGGCATTGAATTTGTGCAGTGACAAACCTGCTGGGGCAGGCTCAGGGAGGTCGCCTGCCTCCTGTGACCTGCAAGAAGCAATGCCTGCTCCTTCCTACAGCCCTTTCAGCTGCTCCTCAGCCGACAGCACATCCTTCAGAATAAGGAGAGGTACAATGGCAAGTGGAAGCAGGATTTCCTCCTGTGTTTGCTTCCAGAGCCAGAAGCTCTCTGTAAGGAAAGGGAAGCCTCCTCGTGCCTCCAAACCCCTCCTGGCCACAGCACAGCCCAACACAGAAGAACAGACCAACGGCACTCCACTCTTTCAATGGGCAGTCAATGTGGCCCTGCCCTCCAGACAAACATAAATTGGAGAGAATAAATGAATGGTAAGGACCCCAAAGAGAGTATTTCCCATTTATTTTTTATTCTGGTCCACTTTTAGTAACTCCAGATAAGTTACTGATTTAAGCAGTTAAACCCAAAAGGATTCAAAACCTACCTGTCTGAAACATTTCAGGACAGTCCATTTTGACAGAAGATCTCAGCACAATACGGCCAGTTTGAAAACCCATGGTTACTAGATTCTCATGTCCTGGCACAAGCTTATAAAGCCACTGTGTTCCCTCTCACCTCTGACCCAAGATTTCTTAAGTCTCCAGAGAAATAAATCCCACTAGTTTCTGTAGTAATCTTCATGCTGTAGAGCCAGCATGGACTCAACTACCTCACAATGGGCAACGGCACAGTAAAACTGGTCTGAAATATTCTTTGGTATTACCTTTTCCACCTGTGGCATCAAATGACAGAACAGATAGGTCTCCAAACAAAATCACTGCAGCTTCAACTGCCCAGCATCACCACAGTCAGGAAAAGGATATTAAATATGGAGACAGCATTGCAATCAGTCTTTCTGAGGAAATAATAACCTGGGAAATTCTGACTCATGCTGATTTGTGATCAAGGACTGTGACTGAGATACCAAAAAAAGGAATTGAATCAGATTTTCACGGCTGTGTCAGAATGAATTAATTCTCATCATATAACTGGAAAAGATTTAACATCACAGAAGCATTTTTAGAATGACAGCAGGATATGGAGGCTGAGGTAAAGAAGAAAACATGATTACTGGGCTAGAGAGACTGACAGTGAGGAAAGATAAAAAAGAACTAAATTTACCATAAAATAATAGCTTGGTCAAATAGCTGCCAGGAGGAACATCCTGAGGAGGGAACAGCAGTTGTAAGCATCTGGGACTGCTGGCTGCAAATATGCCCCCCATACGCTTATGCCAGAATAACCAACAGTGAAACACCTCCAGGAGTGATGGTGAGGGTGGTCTACCGAGGACAGTTGGAGAAGCTGCTATC
The DNA here is from genome assembly GCA_013398125.1 of Aegotheles bennettii. Taxonomy (NCBI): domain Eukaryota; kingdom Metazoa; phylum Chordata; class Aves; order Caprimulgiformes; family Aegothelidae; genus Aegotheles; species Aegotheles bennettii. The sequence goes on along the minus strand of VZRW01013704.1, from coordinate 848,678 downwards.
ATCCACTGCTGGCTTTCACCCTTCTGCTAAAGCCAGGAAGAGGTGGCTGCCTGGGCTTGTGCAGTGGCCACCATTTACCCCCGTGTCCATCTCAGAGAAGGCCTAAGATTATTTTTTTTCTCACTTTTGTGGTTGCCAGCAAAACTCTTAAGGCAAACCAAATGTCAGCTGAGCTCACTCTGATTCTAGCTAAACCAAAGTCGCACTATTTAAATTCTAAGTGCTTGTCCACAGAAATTATTCAGGTTAGCACAACCAGTCCTTTTTAAAGCCACGTTTGCAAGTAATTTGCATTCATTTTCTAGGCTGTTGATTGTAACTAAATCCTCTGCAGGAAAACACTGCACTCAGTACATATTTTAGAGACTTGTTTTTTCCCTCAACTAAGCAAACTAGAGATGCCGCTAAGTGGAAGATTAGACTCTAAAGTGCAACTTCATAGACAGGAGTTCATCTGGCAGCAAATTCCACAGAGGGAGACTGAGGAGTGTGAAATCCCCAATGCAAAGTGCTGACAAACAAAAGAGCATCTACTGTCTCCTCACACAGCCTGCTCACCTTCATCCAAAACACCCCTTCAACAGAAGTGTCAATGTTTGTTATTAGCAGAAGACTTCTATAATTAATCAACTATATGATGAAAAGAGTTGTTGTACAAAGAGGAATAGGTATTATCGGAGCAGAACAAAAAAACACTAGTCTAATTGAGGACATAAGAAACACATCTGACTCAGATACTTCCCCATGTGTCATTTTTCTCCTGTATCTTCATGATCCCTTTGATAGAAATTGTGTCAGTAGTATGTACTTGACCTGATAAAAGAGCTCACTTATCTTCAAGGAACATGCGAGGCATTCACAGTGACCCACACAAAACAGTTCAAACAAACTGTGCTGTCCAGATAAAAGGGGGAAAAAAGAAAACCAAAGCCTTTGGGTTATGAATTACCAACACAAAGTCAAAATCAGCCAGTGATTTACAAGTGCAAATTCAACCAGGCAAGAAAGGGATGGTATCTTGGTCACTGGGTTGTTTTTGCCTTCCCCATCAATATAACCTGATCTCTTTTTGCCAAACCTGTCCTTCTTCAATCACTTTCAGATAGCAGTTTGCCCTGCTTCCATGCTTTTGTCTTCCTGCTCCCCTCATGCTTCTGGACCCCTTCTTAAACCTTACCGCACAGAAACTAGCCATGTTTTCCAAGAAAAGCCAGCACTGCTGGGAAGAAACCTCTCTGCCTCTTCCCCTCCAACTTCAGCAGTGTGTTCTAGCCTCCCCTGCTCACATTCATCCTTCTCATCCTCCTCCTAAAAGAGTCTTTGCTTCTCAGAAAAACCATTAAGCACAGAGCCTGATCCCTGCATAACCATCGATTAATGATTAACCACAGACCACTGGTTTTGACCTAGCAAGCCCCGCACAGAACCCAGCAACAAGCAGATGGTGAAGAAAAAAAATCCAGCAAAGCACTTAAGCACATGGCTATCTTTAGGAATGTGAATTAACAGATTTACTCAAGCACATACCTGATTTCTGGCACACCAGATACAATTACATGTGGGCAAGAGATAAGTAGTTTACCATCCTGTTGCATTCAAGCCCTGCAGAATATGCAGTCATCGTTTCTGACCAACTGGGAAGGGTAAACTGCCCAGTTGCGAACTACACACCTTTAAAAAATGGTATTTCACTTCCTGCTTGAATTTCTTCTCCATCAGCTTTCATCCATTATCCTGCCAGCATAGAGCACCCTCTGCCTCACCATTAGATTGTTACTTAGACTCTTTGGAACTTACCTGTTTTTTACGAAGCATTGGTCTTTAGGTCTCATATCCCAAACTAAGCACTAGAAATTATAATAGAAATAGTCATAATAGTGATTATGGCCCAAGACCAAATTATTTCTGTATTTCTCTTGAGTAAGGCAATTAGGCTGAGTTGAAATCACCAGTTCCTGCAGCTCTGCAGTGAAATTCTCCATCAGTTCAGTTTTCTTTCCAACTGTTTCTTGCACTGACCTTCAGCAGGAGGCCAATTTCCTTCCACCTGGCTGAGCAACATTACAGTCGAGATCTGCAGGCTCTATCACGTTAGGAACAAATCAATAAAAAGTGTTTTGACAAATGCAGACAACATCAAGGCTCACCTCAGACATGAGCATACTCCAGTGTACAGAGTCTTTGAATCAGATCCAGGCAAAACCAACCAGGCCTTAGAAACAGGAGCAGAAACCCACAGGACTGGTGTTTTTTGTCAAAAAGATGCCTTCACACAAGCCATGCTGGGATAACAGAGCCTGTGAAAGGCTCAGAAGGATGATGGATGCTGTCTGTAGATACCAAAGAGGGCAAAGAAGTTCAACAAGGGAAACACCACTGCAGAGTGAGGACAAAATGTAAATGTCTATGGTAACACATTGATCAAATCATCATCAGTCTCCCAGTTCAAGTAAACACTTCCACAGCTCAGAGCTGCTGGGGTCCTCTGGACTCAGGCGTGAAGAGAAAGTGGGAACACGCTGTGTTAAAGATTTTGGAGGCTTCAGATCTTTCCATGCAAGTGGTGCAGTATTTACTGGCATGATACCAGCATGGAAATAGGATTATTGGATTCTAAAGGCTTTTTCCCTGGAGTGGTCTTTATCCTCTTAAAAGAAGATAGAGCAATTAAACGTATTTTTTTTCCTGAAGAGAATTAATTGTCTGTGAAGGGTCACACTGGTGGCCAGATGCATCACAAGAGATTTTCATCTTCTTAAACACACTAGCCATAGCCAGTGGCACAAGATTTGATTCAGTGACCAGCAATCTGATTTATCAATCTTTTATCCCTAGCTACAGGCTAAAAAATTACCAGTTCAAAACAAGTTCAATTTGAAAGTCTAATAGGAGCAGATGGAATGGAAATTTCCTTTAAAATATTTCTGTAAAGGCCTTTAACATCAAAATTATGCTAATGCACGAGAATCAAAACTTGTAATTGACTGGACATACTGTTCTAGCCTATATACATGGAAATCCTTTTTATAAACTTTGCAAAGTTCTGCCAGCTGTACCCTGTCATAATTCCCACAGCAATAGGAAGAAGCACTTACCTATCGCATGTCCACAACATAGGGGAAACAAGTAATGCTGTCAGAAGACCATATTATGAAAATGTGATTAAGAGAGTGATAGAAGAATGCAAGATCCAGATTTCCCTAAATGTCTGAGCAGGAGAGAGAAGCCCAGCATCCCACTGAGCACAGCACCCTGCAGGACCAGCTGCATCATAAGCACAGTTGATGTAACCTCTGTGTCAAAATCAGGAGTAGCACTTGTGAGCAGTTACACGCACACAGGCCTGGAGAGGCTCATTTCTCCTGGCCTGGACAAGGGTACATGGAAGGAGAGGTCCTGGCTTGAATCAACAGAGATTCCCTCAGTTAAAATGTTTTGTTTTCTTCAGGACAAGCCAGACAAGGTCTGGAGGAGCTTCTCCTGCTCAGAGTTTGGCCAAAGAGAAACGATAAATGAGCAAAAACCTGGGGCTAGATTCTGCTCAGAGTGTAAAACCAGAGCAACTCCACAGGTGACTCCAAGTTTAGGTTGGTAAAACAGAGAGTAGGGTAGGACTTCCAGACTGAGTTCAGTAACAACAGTTCTGCTCATGCTGCTTGGAGAAACAAGTGAAGAATTCAGAGTACAAAACAATCTCATTTTCAGCTCTGCTGCTTATGTGGATGAAAAAGCAAATTTAATTTTATTAAAGGTGTCAAAGTTTTTTAATAGCCCAGACACCTACAGGGATAGCAAAATCATCTCCTCTGTATGGTAAATTGCATATTCAGCAGCTGTGATACCAATTAGACGCTGAAATGACAAAGTGCTATCTCACACCAGCAGAGACATACTGTACCGAGCTGGTGCTCAGTTTTATCATATAAGCAATGTTTAGCCATCATATGTCATACAGGCTTAGGGGAAAGGGCCTCCACAGCTGGAACAGCTGGAATTGCAAGATTAGCACAATAAATCGTTATACTTTTACCAGATGATCTACTCAGTTTACATCCAAAACTTACCTCCAGCTCCAACTGTCTTACACCAGAATAAATGCACTCCTTTTGTCAAGGTATAGCTTTATGAATGAAGAGGAATTAGCTTTCAGCATTACAGCCCAAGGTTTGTACAGTTTAAACTATTTTGCTGAATATTTTGGAGATAAGTATTAAGAACACTGCAAAGGTTAATTCCCTGTACCAACATATTCTCCCCATCTTTCTTTTTAAGAAAGACACTTATTTACAGAATTATAAGGGGAACCACATTAGATATACTAAGAAAAATACAATTTTATGTGACATTAACTATCTGTTAAGAGAATGTATTAAAATCCAACATAGATACCTTATCCTAATGTTTTAAATTAAAATGCCACAATCTTTGCTAACCTAAGGAACTCTCTGAATTGTTTCTCAAAAAAACACACTGCTCCATTAGTGGTGTGTTGTTATTCTCTAAGGCCCTATCTATATTAGAAACTTCTGTAACTAACTATAGCTGTGTAATAAATTCAGTATATATTCAGTTATTCCAGTAGTTTATACCTTTAGCAGAGTTAAAAGAAGGTCAAAGCCTTCTTTTTTTGTAATTGTAATTGTTTCCAAATTGTAATTACTGTTTCCAAACTACAGGATCTGCACTTCTGCTGAAAAATAACAACACTTAGCAAAGGCAAGATAAACTTTTCAGTGTAAATGAGCAATATTTACCTCCTTAAAGCAACAGCAAAATCAATCATCACAACGTATATTTAATGTGAAGACATCACATTTTTTAACACAGGGGTCTATATTTGCAGTGTCAGCATCTGAACTACAGTGTACACATACCCGTAAGGCAAACACCACTCACAATTGTCAGAGTTTTCATATCTTCTTGGGCTTTTATGGGTAACATGGAAAATGTTATTATATTGCCCTTCTTGCCTGTGTGAGGAACAATATTTCAGCTTACCAGAACTAAAGGAACTTTATAAAGCACAGAATTTATTTTTTCACTGGTCATTCTGACCTGTTACACTCTTCATTTTTCTCAGCCTGGGCAATAATAGCCACACTAATCCCTTTTAAATTTATTCCTACCAGGTTCACTTGCAGGCTCTCCTGATGCTGATGTGGATACCTTGGGGATATAATGTGCCCAAAAGCATATTATGTGCCAGATTTTGTCCTTTCTTTTCACCTGTAGCAACACCTTAGCTCCACAAGCAGCCTTTCTAAGGCAAAGGTGCTTCAGGTGAAAGCAACAGGTACACCAACAAGCAACATCAATAAAACATATATGTAAGGCACACAGCCTCCGTGCAATTTTGTAATTCAACACCTCATTGAGACGCAGTGAAGCCTGAAATGCTGATCCCTCAGAGACCTTATTTTACTTGGCATCTGGCTGTTCTGACTTCCTTGGTATTTGACATTCAGCTGCACAGCCCAAACCCCCCAGTGCCACCAGTGCAGGTGGCAGGAGGGCTGGGGAGATGCTGCCTTCCCCCACCAACCAGCCCAGGCTCATGGGCATGAATTCTCTGCTGCTTACAATCAAACACAAAGAAAAAAAAGCCACTGCATTCACATGGCCAAGAGGAGCTCTGGCTTGCTTGAAAGTGCTATGCCCAGCAGCCCTAGCATCATCAAGCAAGACAGACAGATGTGGAGGACAGACAAACCTCCACGCACAAGGTCTTTGGGCTGTGGGCTAACTTCTGGGTACCTATCGCATCTGGAAAAATACATCCCTCCAGAGGTGCTAAGGCAAAGCAGGGATTAATTAAAATGGCAAGAGATGAATTATTTATTGAACTGTTTTCACAGTTTTAGCTGTGTTAGAGAGCTTCCTGCAGCTGCCATAGAGACAACAGCTACAGACAATAAAACTTTATGAGCAATTTAAATTCTCTCTCCTCTTAGGAGATGAGGAAAAACAATGACAACTGACTGTTTGCAGGTCATGTATATCTTGCCTTCATCAAGTAGGACTCTGTTTAAACACATACTATTCTTTTCCATCAGATAGTCACAGACTTCCACAGAGAGGGTAAATAGTTTATAGCTTCCACTTTCAACAATACACTATAAAAATACACTGCAGTCATATTTGATTATCCAATTTTGTTGAGTGCAAAGCACTCTCAGCAGATCTGTCTGCTTATTTGCATGTGTCAGAATAGCAACAGAAATGGATTCCTGCGGGCAATGGAAAATACGCTTTGCACTTGGAAAATAAAATAGTAATAACCACATGGTAAAACTGCAGATGCATGCGATAAACTAGATTTATCATCAGTCTTAAACCATTCACACCTGAAATTTGCCCATAAATCCACCTCATTTGAGGCTTAGTTAATGTTTCTTCTAAAAGTGCCCTGGAGCTAGAGATTCAATTTACCTAAGAACTGATGGGTGAAGAAAGGAAAACATGTTTCCTTATTTTCCTACAAAACGTGCAACTTCCTTGTCAAATATACACTAGTCGGAGTCCCAAAATGGTTACATTTCCATCCATGATCAGTTCATGTTTTTACTTTTGGTACTTTGCAAACATGAAACAAAAAGAAGCTAGGAAGGGGATCTGGAGAAAGAAAAGATTTCCCAAACATCTAATATAATATACAGCTCTGCCAGTTAATTCTGCTAGGTTCCATACACATATTTAGGACTGAAATATATATTTATACTGTTTCTACTTCACATAAATCTAATACATGCTCATTTAATATGTATGCATTTAAAATTTTCTCAGTTTGCAAGGCCTTACTAGTTTTTAACATATTTTATATTTACAAGAGGTGGTGAAGCTTTGCTTTCAACAGGTGCCTCTCAGTGTGCTGGGCCTAATAAAATTATCCTTGCTTTTCCAAGTCTGTGCTGGTAAAAGACCAAGATTACTTTGAAATACTGTGTGAATGAAAATACAGATGGATGGGAGAAGAGCAAGAACAGAGTAATAAACAGTAAAGAGGTTTGGTTGCTGACCATATTAGTAATGAATGGGACTAAGGAGAATGAACAGACCATTCCTCACGTTACCACACTGGAAATACAGGGTAAGTAGAGGTGCATGCTGAAATCATAGTTTCTTTGCAGTCCCATTTTTCCATACTTTTAGAAAACATGTTTTTTGAAAGAAAAGACACAAGGTGGTAAGACTAGATGATCTTAACAGGTTCATTTCCAATCTTAACCATTCTGCAGTCCTGTGCTACAATGTCACTGTCAAAAAAGAAAAAAAAAGGCACCATATAACAGGTCAACCTGGGATTCCCCACCAAAAGGTACAGGACAATGCTGAAAACACACGTCATGCTTTAACATACACATCAGTGAGGAAATTTTCCACCCTTGCTGTCCTGCAGTGAGTTCATAGAAAGTGTACATGAACGTTTCTTATTCCACGCCAGGCTCACTAGGCAAGTGCCTGAATGAAGCAGGCTAATTCCAGACAACACCATTTGGTTCCCATGAGCTGCCATCCTTCCTCTGGAGCTCTGAAGACCCCAGGATTTAAACAGCTGCTCCTTTCCTTTTCTTATTCAATGCTGTATTACAGCAGTGAGGCAGCAGATTGCTTATATTCCATTTCTCTCGGACTCTTTTTGAAGTGTGAATGAGCATGTCTGTATGTTGAAGTGATAACATAAGGCTAAGCCACACTTCTAGTAAATATTACTTTAAATTACCCTGGAATGTAAAAGTGCACTTGTGCAAAAGTAGCTGCCCAAAAAGGGAATCAGAGCTGTAACCATCCCGCCTGCAAGCTAAGCATGTCAGCAGGAGAGTCACTGTATAAGGGCATGTTTACAGGTCACCTAAGCCTGCATCTATGCTGAACCTCATGTCCTAAAACACAGAACATGCGTGCCCTTGACTGCAACAACCTGCCCCATGTAGGCCTTTACGTTGTGGCAGGAAACCAGCTGAGACCTTGTGGCCAGAGGAGACCAGATTCCTGGGTGAATTTAAGCCTTTTCCTCTATGATGTGGGTAGAGGCAAGGAGAGCACGGAGTATCCTCTCACCTGTGACCGAGTGTGTGAGCACTGTGAACCTCATCCCTGATTCCACCTTCCAGGTGGATTTAAGCCAGTGTCTCATTTTGACTCAGTCTAGCAGTGACAGGCAAGACACAGTCCAAACTGCACTCCTGACCTCCCCTTGGCTGAGATGCAGTGGACCATGCAAAGCCTTTTTACCTGAACAAAACCAAGCAGGCAAGGCAGCTGCTTAAAGGGCTCTGCTTCTGAACATACAGCAGCCAGACCCAGGAACACTGTGACAGCCACATAAACCTTGTGCATTGACAGCAGCAATGATATGTGGGTAATTATCAGTAAGGCTGATGCTATGGATAAAGCCATAAGCAGAAGGAAATGAAATATTAAGGTACAAACCAGCTGTTTGTCTCTCATCCACTGGCACAATTTAGTGATGCCACAGTGTTGTGCAATGCCTGCAATGCTGATAGGGAGGCAGGGCCGAGCTGGGCAACAAGGCTGATGGCATTCCTGCATCAGGTGACACTGCTGTATAACCTCTGGCAAACCACTTAATTCTCCCAGGTTTTGGGCCCCCTTTTGTACAAGTCTCTCTTTATTAAATCTGTAAGACAGGAACAGTGTCACTAGACTTGCTCATTGCCCTGCTTTACTGGGTCCCTTAATGTGGCTGGAACTGCTACTGTAGTGCAGATAAGCAAAACAAAAATGTGAAGTTTTGCAAATTGTGACTTGTGGGGACATAAATGCACACCATGCATTCATCTGCAGAGCTGGGATCTTGCAGTGACACAAGACTTAGTGCTGCATGTCTTTCCTTTGGGCAAGTCTGATTTTGGAAGCAAAGTTACATTATGGGGAGTGGGGAGGGACTAATTCTGCAATAAATAGAAAGACAGCCACCAGAAATTATAAAACCTTTGCTCAGATTCTTAGTGAAATACACATAAAAGCAAATGGAGGCAGTGCAGAGGTGCAGTATGACCCTGCAACTCGACAGTCACTGGGAAAATAGCAAGGCTCAAAAACAAGGAACGTGTTGGGAGCTAGGGGGGGAATAAATCACTGAACTGGAATCTGAAATGCTAGGCTCTTCTGTTCAACATACCACTCTAGCATCCCCAGCCTCCATCAGATGCCCTGCATGCCATACCAAGCTGAATTCAACCATATGTTTGTAACTAAGCTACAAAATTCATTTGTCAAGTCCTGGGAGTTTTGGCAAGTTGTCCTGTACTGTATGTGTGGTCTGCTACACTAAAGCAGGCATGCAGAGCATTGCAGTGGGTATGTCTATAGGATTCAGAGGCAACACAGCTGACGATTTCCCTGCTCTGACTTTTAGTGCTGTATAATAATGAATGGAGGTAGAGAGGACTCAAGTTGAAGATGTTTCGGCACAGTTGCTAGGCTTAAAGCCTGCTGAAGGCTGCTGGAACGAGCTATAAATACGTATCTGAGCCCCACGCCAACTGTGTAAACTCAGAAGCTGCCTGCTTCATTCAGGGACTTCTTACCCACCAGAGAGTCCAGAGCCTTAGACCAGAGGCAAGTCAGTGGCTGGCAAGAGTCACATATTCCTTGTGAAAGGGGATGTAGAAGATGCTAGGACAACGCATGGGCTGATGACGGATAGGAAATGATTTCTTGAGTGTTTGAAAGGAAACACATAATCCAGAGTTATGGGCCCTCATTAGTCAGGCAGAGGAGTCCGAGGTGCCAAATCTCGCAAGAACAGCCGGGGACTGAGTCATTTGTAAGCTCTTCCTAACTGAACCCTTGGCGTGACATTTGCCCAAATTCCAGATCCCAATTCAAATATCACCACCTTGGCCTATGAACAGTTGCCTAGTAGCTCTGATTCAAGCTGATTCACAACAAAAGATAAATCTTTCTGCTCCTAAAGGAAAGCAAAAAGCTGCCGAGAAATTCTTTAATTCCTCTGCCTTGTGCAATCTTGGGCCGGTAGTTCTTGTAGCAAGAAGACATTGGTCCCATTCTTTACCTCCTGAACCCACATCCCTCCTCCCTGCTGCGTAGGTTGCTGTGAGCAGTCCTGCCACTGTACTTTTTAATACAGAAAGCAGTGCAGAAAGGAGGCAGAACTGTCAGAAAGGGGCTTCATTAAAGTTTTTGATATATACCATTAAGACATCATTTCAATAGACTATCAGGCTGCACAACAGGAAAAAAACAGGATCTCTCTCAGCCTAGCAAGATCATCTCATCTTCAGAAGGAACTTCAGCTCATGAAGGTCAGCAGGTACCGTTTAACCTTTTCCATGGTGAAAACAGAACCCATGAAACTACTGATACACTGAGAAGTGCTGCGATTTGTCCCTCTGTGACAATGCAAAGCCAACTCTAAGGCACCTCTGGTCCTGCAGCAGCAACCCAGCTGCCCCTTAAGTTGGGTCCTTGGAGACTCTTCAGTTCTTCTAAGATATATAAACTCAAATAGCCCAAACCTTGACAGCCTGCACATTTGGAGCTAGACTGAGTCTTCAAGAATGCCAAATTATCTCCATTTCAGCTGAAGAAGGCAGAAGACACAGGCACTCAAGCACTCCTTGTCCTCCAAAACCATCTGTATAGCCAACCTTCAGGCTCCAGAGGATGAATGAAACTCCTCTGTGAAAGAAACATCTTGGCAAAACCAGTTGCAGCTTCTCCCAGGTAATCTGGGAGATAAGCACATTTTGAAACTGCCCACTAAATCAGACAGAAAATCATAATAGTGGCATCCAGAAAGGATTTATGGATAACATGTAAAATGCATTTCCCCACTTTGGCATAGGGAAAGCAGCAGATGAGATAAAAAGAAAATTTTACAAGGTATATGCCACACTGCAGACTATGCTCTGACAGAGCGACAACTCTGAGCAGAAAACAACTTATTAACAGATGGCTTCTAGTGCACTGCTGTGGCGGTTGATTCCCACCTCCCACTTGTGTTACAGTTATGTGCTGTTTCAAACTCTCACTGATCCAGGCTGAGGTCATGAGATGCTCTGGGGAGGAACAATGGCCATTTCCCTCTCCTGTCCCAGCACAGTGACGGGGACAGGCAGTGTCAGGCTGGCCCTTCACTGGGAACAGCCCAGTATCATCCCTGCACGTTTGGATCCAGGTACTCACCTAAGAGTTGCACGCCGCGGGTGAGTCCGTAGACATCAATCAAAGCCCAGAGGGGTTCTGCTGTCCTCACCCCGCTGAAGAAGAGCATCGCAGCGGAGTCATTCACCCGATAGAAAACCCGTCCCTTCTTGTCCACCCAGAAGGCTATGATGTTTCCCTCATTCGCAAACTCTTCCGGCAGAGCCTTGGCCCAAAAACCGCTTTGGGAAACCAAGTCGGGGCATGCATACTTCGGCAGAGTGTCAGGGTTAATCCTCGATGGATCCTTGGAAGTAAACCCAAGTCGAAGAGCCCCACTCCAGCAACACTGCTTTTTAGTGATCTGCAAAGATAACAGCAGCAATAACAACGTTTGGCACTTGAACATCTACTTACAGTCTACAGGCTCTACGCCATCAAGCACTGACAGCCACCGCACAGATGAGCCCATTAAATTTAGAAAACATTTCGCCCACCAAACACTGCTGTAGCTTTTTCAGCTGCAAGCAGCAATGCTGCACACTTAGGACAGAATGCACATCTTTAAAAAAAAATAAAAATCAAATTACATCTATGCGGAGAGGTGAAATGTAATTACAGCTGCATGATGACTCACTTCTATTTCTAGGGTAATTCCTTTTGGCCTAAGAATCATCCTCTCACAAAACGTGCCAAGAAATGGCCATGAGAACTTTTACCTCAGCACCTGCAGCAGCTTCCCCCGTAGTGCACTGATGATGGGGTCTCTCATGACCCGAGGGAAAAGCACCGGCTCCAGAATCACAGTCACCACCACAGGGTTTTCTGTGTTTTCCAGACAAGTAAAAAGCAATCTTAGCCCTGTTTAGCTTGTCAGATTGGATGAAATCACAGCCTTGCAGCAGAGAACTTGTGTGTGACAAAGCGAATTTAAAGTATTTAACTATATTAAATCCACAATTAGGAGGCAATGACATGCTGTCTTATGATTGAGGAAAACCTATTCATTTCAGCTGTGAGTGGTGTTTTTCAAGATATGCTGTGCACATCTACACCCCACCTGTCAGAATGTGATTACTCAAAGTGTCTGGGGTCAGGAACATCTGCATGGGATGGTGCATGTGTCACATCCACCATTTTGCACCTGAGAGACAGGAGGACAAAGAATCACAGATGCCTCCAGAGCCATCAGCTTCTCACATGAACTGAGCTCTGGACTGAAGGGGATCTGAGGGGAGTAGGCAGCAGGTCCTAAACATGTGCAGCACATCCAAAACACCACTTACAAGGTGTTCTTCTTCCCATGGAAGCAGAGAGTCTTCCAGGGTTAGTATGGCCCCAGGTAGAGATGACACCCTTGGAGAATTTTTTCTCTCATTTTGTTGTTTGAGTATGAACCTGCAGGGAATTGTTCTTCTCAAAGGGATTCAGGCTATCAGCATCCAGACTATGAGTTGAAAGATTTAAGGATGCTGGTTCCAATGCTGATATGGGGCCAGGACAGTTCCTGCATTCCAGTTGACACATAATTGCTCTTTCTGTTCATGCACTGAACCTGCAGCAAACTTGAGAGCACTTGAGATAGCTTTCTTCTATCAGAGCCTTGGCAGCCTCAAGCAATTTCACTTTTGGCTGCAGGACAAGAGCAGAAACATGGAGAGGTACCACCTACCAGATGTCACATAAAACTTGCTGCCTTACTGTAATTTCTTGCTCTGCCAAAGCACTAATGGCTCAAGTGAGTGGCAATGCCAGAGCCTGAACTGCCCAGAACTGCAGGACTTTGTCCTCAAAAGCCTGGCAGCAGCCCCTCATGTCCCAGCTTGGAAGCACAGGATTTTCACCAAGGGATTCTCCAAGACATTTCTGTAGGACATTTGAATTTTCTTTTAGTCACATTCGTAAATATTGCATTTTTCTTTTCCATGCTCCTCTCCAAGGCAAATCTGGAATGTGTGCCCTTGGGGGCACAATAATCTCACAACAAAGGCATTGTTCAAAGCCTATAGATTCTGTTTTATAATTAAAGTATCAGAGAAAATGTCAGAATTTCAGAAAAAAGTTACCAACAGAGAGTTCCCCATTAAGCAAGTGCTGTTCTTTATCCCTACTCAGCCCAGTCCAGCACCTAAACTGCTAACAAAACACCTGAGCATTGACCTCAGTCCCAGGAACCATGGAAAGCCCCTGCTTGTGGGATGGACACTGGAGCAGCACTAAAGGACTAAGCAGATTTGCTATTTTATATGCCTGGCCAGGATGGGATGGGATCATGCATGTCCTCAGTGGAAGCAGGGGTGGATGGGGCATGCACATGCCAAAACAGGGGACATACACGCACTCCAAGAAGAAGTCTAGATTATTTACTGCAGCAAATTTACTGCAAGCCCTAAAAGCCTTTGGGTTTGAGATAAATATGGCTTCATTGTTATTTGTACAATTTACTCTTTCACAGTCTCTTGCCAATACTTCAGAGCAATCACAGACCGCATGAAGTAAATATTCATATGGTAATCGAGGCTGCACATGTTCCATGTATTAATCAGCACCTATAAACAGTTCTCAATACAGTCTGACCACAGGCAAACTAATACCCAAATTAAAATCTAGTATAAAGCCTGCCAAGAATTAGACACAGCTGGACAAAGAGTATACAGTTTTGCTAAAAAAGGCAATGGTTAATGATGGACCAAATACTCTTCAGTAGACACTGCTAGAAGAAAAGCTTGGGAGGTCCACTGGGTATCAGATGGAGAGGGAAAGATACAATCTGCATCCAAACTGCTAAGCCATAGCTGCTTTCACAGATTCAGGCTTCTGATCTTCTGCCACCTTTGACAACCTCACTCCACTCCCTAGCAGTGCCCTGAGTTACACAGAAGTTACACATACTGGGACATGTATCTCTGAGGCAAACAAAGAGGAAATTTTCCTAAATCCCACACAGCTCTGGCTGCCTGACGGCATTCCCAAAGCTGCAGAGAAATCTCAGAATAAACCCCAAGACACAACACCTAAGAAATAGAGTGGTATCTCCTGATCTCTTTCTTCTAGCTTTTCAAAAGGACTTTAGACTTTATAGGACCTGAACAATTGGGTTAGTCTTTAGCTGGTAACAAGGTTTAAGATGTCATTTTCCACAGATACACACAGTAACGAGGCAATTGCAGATGGACTTATCAGAAAAGCGAAGATAATTTCACATTTCCATCCATCCCTAGAGTGCTGAAGCTTGTTGATTACTCCCATGAGACCTTTCCATTAGACTCAGCAGGAATTCTCGTAAATCCCTTGTGCAGAGATGAAATATTTGCATGTGTACTCTTCACATATGTTACGCAAGCTAAAATCCTAAAATATACAGTGATTAACAAGTGTGAATTTCCTGAGATAGCTACATTGTTTCAGAATGAGGAAGGAATAACCCAGAGCCTTCGCCTAAACTACTAAATCCACTCAAATCTTTGATGGTGTTTTCAAAGATGAAAGGCTGCTTTCATCTCCTCCCAAATAATTTTTGCAGTTGTTTGTCCAAACTGCTGGCCAACGTGGAAAAAATCCCATTAGGCAGTGTGAGGAAGTCCTGCTGGGTTTTTAGCTTGAATGGAAGCAGTAAGAGCTCCATAGGAAACATAACAAGCCTGTAGGAGGGATTTTCTACCTATGGGCCTGAGCCTGAAATCACTCTAATTTGAAAAGGAGGCATATTCCTCATTTCTTGCTCCTTTGCAGGCTGGGAGAGAAGAGGCAGGGAAGGTTGATACTCTGCTGTAGGTCCCAGCACTCTGGGACCTCTAGCAAAGGGCAACAGCAGGATGGTTCAGACTCAGCAGCTGTATGCAGATAAACCTGGAAAACTCCTTGCGCATAAATGAAGGATTTGCAGGTGGATCTTTCACGTGTGTCATAAAGTCTGCCAAAGATGATGACCTACTTTGTGCCAATGAAATGCACAGAATCAGCAAAGAACAGAAAAATGCAGTCCCATAAACTAGAGAGCATAAAGACTGGAAAATATCTGTGAATGAAGTGCAAAGGGCCCCAGGCTCCCGCAAGGTGCTGATATCCTAAAAAGTGCTTCAAGTCCTAAGGGGATTGATGAATTTCTTCATCAGAAGCAGCTCCTGATGCACGTGGAGACATGCTGTCTTAGAGGAGCCAAACTTCCCATGCCAGCTGCAGCACAAGGGGTACCAACTCTATCCTCTTGGCTACCACAGACACAAAGGAAATTAAACTGGCCTCTGCCAGTGAGAAAAATGTGATGCCTGCAATGTTCAGTCCTCTGACCTTAATGCTATCAGGCAACTGATTCAACAAAGCAGTCAGCAGACCACCAGAAAGCTCCTTTTCTTGGACAGCAACTGACTGCACTGACTGCTCCTTTCATCCTTACAGCAAAACCCTTCCCTGCCAAGCACACAAGCAAACACCTCCGCTTCCATGTCCTTTTCGCTTGCCTTTTCACCTCTCATCTGTTGGCTGTGGAGAGGCTGACTCCCAGCTCCATGAGACCAGCCCTCATTGCTGCCTTGTTTACAGGAAGAAAAGGCTCGGTTAAGGAACTCCTCCCCCTCCCTCAGCCTGCATGCAAGACTAGAGGACACATTAACTAGAGAGATATTGAGTCTGCTGCCTTTCAGGCTGACCTTTTTTCTTGCCATTTTCCAAGCAATATCAACTTAATCTGTTGTTCCTTGTCTAACATCCAGATAAGCTCCTTTGGAGCATGGATTTCTCCCTTTTCTACCCAGTTCCTACAGCCAGCTGTACTGATAGCTCCAAGAACTATGATGACAAAAGTAGAAGTACCAACCAAAATTTCAGATCTTTAAGGGCAAGATCTGCCTACTGTGCTTTTCAAGAAAGAACTAAAGATCTGGTGCAAGCACCAAAGCCTGGTGCACCAAAGCTTGCACCCCAACATTCATCATGGCAATAAGGGAAGGTATCGTTTACTCACCTTAAGCCTGACCTGTTCATAAATAACAATGGGCCTGTTGCTGAAGGTAATGGCATTGCAGAAGCTAGCCTGGCGCTTCACTGCCTTCTGTGTCGTGTCCATGATGATCTGGGATCCCTTCGTGTGGGGATGGAAAAGCAGAGGGCTGATGGACAGAGCTCCACACTGTGGGATGGGGAGACAGTGCTTCTGCTTGTGGTGGCATCGGTGGGAGGAAGCCGAAAACGACCCACCTATGGAATCTGAAAGCAGAACAGGGGAAAAAGGGTTTCAAATCTGCTGAGTAGCAAGTAAACTTTCAATGCAAAAAAAAAAGCAGGGATACTTCAGAGAGGAACTATAGAGCAAAATAAAAGTTAGTCAAAACCTCACTCTCTAAATCACTAAGGGTTTCTAGCACATCTTGAACAATAGAAGGCCACAAGGATACAGAAGGCTCTCACATCTGGATAGTTTGATAGTACAGAGCACAAGATGGAGAACGCAGCTCAGCACTGACATCACGGGCCATTTTGAGGCCACACATCAGAATAGAAGGCAAGAATTTGTTCCAAAACTGGAGCAAACCACATGTGAATTTCCTGATCAAAGCTGTCTCCTTTAGGGAAAATCTTCCACTCCCACACAACTTGACCATTTCTCATTCCTCCTTTGCAACAGCACCTCCATCAATCCTTGCCTCCATGTGTCCCATCCACTCTAAGTGCCAGCTCAGACTCATACATCACTAATATATACTCAAGCACCACTCAGCAACAATCCACCAGGATTCCTCCACCAACCACCATTCATTCTCCTCTCTTCTCCACTGATGGGAACCTCATCTGAGATCTCAATTGTCATGAAGGCATTGATCAGCACGCTGTGATTACGGTGAGGAAAGTGAAGAGGGAGAAAGGCTATGAAGTAGGGAGGAAAATACGTCTTTCTCTAACCAAGGCCCTACACAAAGAGTCAATGCATGATCAACACAGTCACGACAGCAGCTTTGTTCAGGAATGAATGGATGCGTGAGTTCCTTTTCAACAGGGAGCCTGCAGCAATTGAAGCACAAAACAATCATTACACTGAACACAAGTCATCTGCTTCCTTTTCCTTGTGTGCACATGCACACTACATTATGCACATATGTTTGCGAGGAGCTACTGGTAGCTTTGGAAACAGAGTATCAACAGAATAAAGGGCTATTTCGTGATAGACTCAGGGATACAACAAAAACAAATATGACCTTAACAATGTGCCAGTTTGAGTTGTAAGGATGCATGACTAAACAGTATGGTTAAAAACACACAACCTATAGAAACTAATTGTTTATATTCTTCATGCAAATTAATTGCTGAGTTATGTCTTTATATAGCTACTATAAAATAATGCTTACACCTTTAATTTAATTCTTGGCTTTGTAACAAAAAGCCTGGACCTTATTCCTGTCAGCCTTTGGGATAGTTTTAGCTTGTAGCTACATGAAGTTGTAATGGCACATCATCAGGGCCAGCTCGAATAACTACCAATACAACTCAAAATCAAAATCCAAAACCATTTTAATTTAACTTCAGTGTCAGTCACTTCGGCCTTCTCCCCTCATTTCCTTGCTGTTTTTCTTTTTCACATTTTCAGCAACAGTGCTATCCCTTCAGAACGGAACAGGGAGATGAGGCAAACAAGACTTTAAAAACTTTCATTATTGCTTTAAGGGAGAGATGAACCAACTGGGAGTTATTTAATGCTAAAAATTATGTGTAATATAAGCCATCTTCCTTCTCCTGTTCCTCACACATGAAGGAGGAGAAATAAAAGTGCAGAGTACCAAGAAAAAGCAGAGGTTCATCTACGCAAGCAGGTTGGAGAGGGAAACCTTCAGGAGGAACCAACTGCATGGAAGGACCAGCTTGAAACGGGGAAGATCAGGATGCAGTGGCCCCCATGAGCTTGACCTTTTCCCTTTGGGCATGCTGCTGACCCAGGACAATGCACCCTACCTCTCCCCACAGCCCTGACTGGGTGGTCAGAAGGCAACATAAACTGCAGCTGCCCCATAGAAAGAACCTTCTGAGGTTACCTCCTAAGAGCCGTTTAAATAGAGGCTGTCTTATGCCCCAAAGAACAGGAGGCAGCATCCCTTCCAACACCAGTAGCTTTTTTCCAAACCATTACCACCCCCCTCTGTAACTCTGCTAAGCCCCCACTTTTACCACTCCTTGCTGATGAGTCCCTTAGCCTTGACAGTATTTTGAAGTAGTAACCAGAAGTATTTCCTTTATCACTGCAAACACGATGCTGTTCACCATCACTAATGGTTATGAATCAGAGGCAGCAAAAGTGGTTGACTTAACCTTGTTCCACTCTACCTCCCCTGGTGGGTCATATTGGTCTGTAGGGACAAGATCACTGACAGATGGTCAGAGCAAACTATCCCAGCCTCTTGTTTGGCAGAATTTTTTCAGGTCGTTGGATCTCCCCATTGCTCATCTCTTAGCTGTCTCTATGTTTCTGCTGTATCCCTTTTTTTACAGGTAGGCTGACTAAAAGTAAGCATCTAGTGTAAAAACTTCCATTCCTAACTTTTCCAGCTTCTCCAAAAAATATATGAAGGCACAGCCATTTCTGAAACAAGACACATATAGAGGGATATAATAAATCATTAGAGACAATATAAAGTCAAAGGATCCATAGAAAAATAAGAAAAACTCTTTTTCTGATCATTTCCAGTCCTGTTTTTTTTCAACATCTCTGATAATTTCTAAGGGTGCATATATGTGAAAGAGAATCTGCCATCAGTGAATATATATTCAATTCATGCCATCTTTGCATCCAGATCTGAATTTTCTAGCTTACATTTTTTGCTAGCAGTCACTCACCGAAACAAATTTGTGCAGCACAAAAGCACACACATTTTAATCAGTTTGATTTAATATCTCAGTGCTGGAATTTTACTGGATAACTTGGCTGTGATTCTAATAACTCTCCATAGTACCTTGCGTCCTTTTAAAATGCAATAACGGGAGTCACCAAAACTGCCCATAGTTTTCAAAACAGGTTCTGGTAAGAGTACCACATATGTCCAGAGCATCTGCTGGAGGAGCATTATGGAGCCATAAGGGTCCTGCCTGACCCCACAGGAAGGATGTTAGAGGAATGTTTATTTGCTGTGGACAGTTCAGCACCACTACATGAGAATGGGTCAAACTCATCCCAGACCAATGCCTGCAGGATGAGTGCCCCCCATGCACACAGCTGAAATGCAGGACAACCATGATCTACAGGAATGGGAGAAATCACCCCAGGATCGGCTTCTACAGATATGCAAATGGGGAGGAGACCCCCTTCTTGCTTCTAAATGCTCTTACACTGCAATGACTCCTACACAATGAACATACATGGGTAAGGACCAGAAAAGATACTAATTTTCTAAAAGTACAACTATTTAATAATGGGGTTTTGCACCTTACAAAGGCTTGGAGAAGTTACAAAGCAATGGGCCAAACACAAAGGTCTTTGCTCACTTCTTTAGAGCAGCATGGCCACTCCAAGAGGCAACTTCAGATGTCAACACAAGAACCACCTAAGACCGGACTTAGACAAGGAAAGGGACAATTTAGAAACATAAGCTACATCTCTGTCCTTACTTGGCCAGCTAAAAATAAAACAAACCATCTGCTTAAAGTTTTTTTTCATACCGAGCTTGACTTGGACTCTAGCCTTCTCCCACTCCCTAGTTTAAACTACTTCACATTTTGACATCCTCAGCCTTTGCTACCAGCAATACTGGTACAATACAGCTGGGGTCCTTGCAGTAGGTTTCAAATTGTTTTATTTATGTAAAAGAACTGAGTGAAACTCACAAACCCAGAGTTTCAGTTGGCAAAATAAGCAAACATCCTCCTGATTTCACAGCAACCATACAAGATTCCATTAACTGAGAGTCTGTCCCAGATTCCTCCTCTCCCACAACCCAACTTATCAGTCACCTACAAAGGCGAGCTGAAGTAATCACTTGAAATAAAAATTGCAAACAAATAAGTATTTGAAAGAAGGCTGAAATCTGAGAGTGCGTTCAAGGGCATTGCAGGTTTCTCACCCCACAACACAACTTCCCCCTGACAAGCAGCAGTTGTAACAGTGTGCCAGGACTACGCAAACTGATATCTCATGACAAAAGTCACAGGAGAAAAATCATGCCTGTCTGAAAACAGACTCTATGTCAAAGGGCTGCAAATCACCAAAGCACCACGGGCCCCTGTACAGCTTTCCAGGTTTCACACTGGGGGTCACAAGAGCAGCATCTGCTCGCTGTTATGGTTTTAAAGATTGGATAGACTTCAGTGTTCAATTCATGCCCAATAATAGATGCTGTTGAAACCACTTCATTCAGTACTGGGTTTAAACCCTGAATACAGCCTGCCTCTAATACCACGAGCCCTGACAAGAGAGCAGTAGAAGTGGTAACGTACCACTTGCTCCACTGAGCCACAAGCATGTGGGATGGATCTTCTGAAACCTTTAGCAAGCCAAGGTGAAAGAGACATTACCTGAGCCACAATGTGAAGCACTCTGAACCACTCTGCTTTCAGGTGTCCCAGTCCTAAGTGCATCCTTTTCAGAGCCCTGTTTGAGAAAGCACACTTCTCCCTCCACGTGCATATCCCTGGTCTCCTGGATCTCAAGGCCTGAGCAACATCCACAAATCATACAAAAGGCAGCACTGGATGTTCTCAGCTTAGCAAAACGCTTCCCAAAGCCTGTTAAAGGTTTTCACCAGAAGCATTCATGCTCTGCAAACATTAGGCATAATCTTAAAGGCTTCGGATT
Source organism: Aegotheles bennettii (assembly GCA_013398125.1). Taxonomy (NCBI): domain Eukaryota; kingdom Metazoa; phylum Chordata; class Aves; order Caprimulgiformes; family Aegothelidae; genus Aegotheles; species Aegotheles bennettii. The sequence continues at coordinate 827,776 of VZRW01013704.1, read as the reverse complement.
TCTTAAATGCTGCAAGAAATGACTGGATTTAATTATTTTAAAATAAGTTTTTCCAGTTGGAAAAAATCTCAATAGGTACCTATCAGAATATTGTCAAAACTCATTCCAGACTGAAAACTAACTGCAAGGTATTTAAGATCAACTTCTTAGAGCATGTGAAATAAGTGGCATTCAGAATTGAAAGAAAGAGAAGACTCCAAAACAGAGGCCAGGGATTGACACACAGTGGCAAGCGGCAATGACAAATCTCTGTCCACCTGGGGAGGAGGAGAGTACAGGTCTGGGGTTGATGATGGAAGTACCTGTTCTGCAGGTTAGGGACAGGGAAAAGAGTGGACAGGGCAAAACACCACACTGTGGAAGGAGAGAAAGGTTTCAAATTCATTACGTTATCAAAAGAGGCTAACAGAGAGTGCTTTATCTGGCAGGTGGCTGTTTATGCATTTTAAAGGAAGGATTCTGAGAAGGAAGAAAAGGAAACGGTGTGCAGGTGTGGGAAATGCAAGGGAATGCATGTGGTGCAGCAGAAAAGCCCTAGCCCTGATAGAGTACCTGCCCAGCCTTCCCAAAGCTGGATGGTTACTAGCAACACAGGGAGAAAAAAAGAACTATGGGGTGAATCCTCATAAGCCTCACTACTTTTTTGAGGTGTTCCCATACTTTGGAGAATTATGACAGTGAAATACAGTGTAACTAGTTACACTGATCCTTCACATTTGTTAATGAAGTTCAAAAGCAGAAAACCCACAATGAATTCATTGTGGTAGGCTTTGCAAATGGATTCTTAAAAGCACACTTAAAAATACAGTTTACTAAAAATAAATATTAGCTTAACACCAATGGAAACTGAAAAGGGGTTGCAAACCTTGTTTTCTCACATGCAGTCTGATCCAGGGCATGTGCACAGAAGAGAGGGAACCATAAATTAATGCAAATTAAAAGCAAGGTTTTCTTCACTGCCATTAAAACGTTTGCTGTTCTTGAAGGAGTAATCAAACATGTATCTCCAGTCTATGTCCAGCTCTCCTTGTGCCTGTTATGATGATAATTAACCTATCAGATTGCTGTCACCATGGTGAACTACTCATCTTGGCATTACAAGGAAATACAGCTTTGCTCTTCCACAGGCTATAGCTTTGCAGGTATTGGGGCATCCCATGATAGAAATGCAAAGGGTTATTTCTGGAACATTAAATCCAGAACACCTGAAATTATGGAGCATCTTGGGTTAAACTTTAGTGAATTAGGGACATATCTACAAGATGGAGCTGAGCCAGCGGGTCAGATCTAGCACTCCCATCCAAGACTCCAAAACAAGTCAAAGCCAAAACATAACTTGTTTTCATCTGTGCTATTTTAGCAGTGATGAGACGTATCGAGAGAGTAGGTTTGCACATAGTGTAAGATTTTCCATTTAAATTGCAAACTACAAGACAAGAGGCAGGTGCAGACAGACCACGTGCACATGAAAGGAGATAATACCAGTCAGGGTGAGGCTTGGAGTTGGGCTTTTTTTATTTTTTTAGACCAAAAAGCAAAGCTGTGTTTAACATAACCAATCTGAAAGACAACAAGGGTGGGTTTACAGGCACCTACGGGAAGGCCTCCCAGTATAAAAAGTGGTCAATAAGAGTCAGGGTTGATTGCAGGATGATCCACAATGGATCAATCTTTCAGACTTCACTGGTAGGTGATAGGGTGTGGGTAGATTGTGAAGAGCCTTCAAAGTGAAGAAGCTGATTTTTTTAATTTCATAGAGAAAAATAAAAGTAGTGACAGATAAAAAGAGTGACAGTAAGGACAAAGGGCAGGAAAACAGGTACAACAGGAGAAACCTGAAATAAACACAAGTGTAGTAAGACTTTGTCAATGGCAGAAGAGAGAAGTCTGAGGCTTGCAGAAAGGAAAGGAAAGGGGAAAGTCTGTGTCCTGAAGATAAGACAGATGCAGGCAGAATCTGCAAGACTGAGGACACCAATGTGTTTGAGCTGATTTAGGAAGATGGGCTGAAACAGAGACCGTCATTTTCCTCTGCCTCTCTGCTCTGCTGAGATGTTCATTTGCCCTCCATCACATGCAGGGCAGTTGCTGAAGAGCAGAGATGTGTCCTGTTCTACAGATACTTCTCATGGAGAGACAACCTCAGGAGTGCCAAGCGATTACCTGGATGTGGGGCTTTCTTAGCAACATCAGCTGAATCCATCAACTTACAAGTCCCTAGTTACAACTCAGACGTGAGGCTTTATAAAGGCTTGCTTGAAGATGATGCTGAGGCTATGAATATCAGTAAGAGTCAGGAGGGTGGCAATTTTTATGAAGATTGAAAAAAGAGGGTGAAAGAGCTTCAGTTATATTAAGCTTGGATTGTTTGTAATATTTTACTAAAAAGGTAAAAATACCTAGAGTCAAAATTTAGGCTGGCCAAAGGAGACCTAAGTACTACAGAGGAGTGGTGAATCTGTTGACTGTAGGAAGGATATGGACGAACTAATATTTGTGGTTGAAATTACCTGAAGAGTGATGAGGAGATGCTCCTGGGCAGAGTCTAGAGAAGCCTCTGCCTGACATGGAAAGGAAGATGAGGAAGACCCTTGAAACGCAGGAAAGAAAGGAAGAGGAGACAGCAGGGCAGGACTGAACTGGAGAGACAAATCCTCACACACCACCTCCAGGAGGAACAATCCAGCTGCAAGCACTTTAAAATACCAAGCACCACAAAGGTGGCTGATTATTCCCTTTTTTGTGTGTGTTTGTGAAGAAAGGATGATATCAGAAGAGATATGTGTGAATATGTAAGTATTTCTAAATGAACATAGGGCTGTCTAGAAGAAACCCCTTCCCCTTATAAATTATTTTTTAAACTTCACATCTTCAGTAGTGATGCCGTGTAATCATTAACCATCCCCTGCTCCCTAGTTAGGCACTGTTTACTCAGCATCTCTCACAGTTCTTTGCAGCAATTCAGTCACCAAGGTGGCACACCACGGAGGACAGCTGCAAGAGCTCCAGCACCACTGCTCTTCCCGTGGGTGCAGCCCACCCTTTGCAGGCTCCCTCCTCGCCCTCTCCCCATGCAAATCCCCCCAAGCCCCCGCAGACTAAGTCTGCTAAGCACATAAGAACAGCAAGAGCATAAGTAAGCAGCCATATGCTCCCGTCTGCCATGTAAGGAGAGAGGGGGTGAGCAGCCCCCTGGAAAGATGCTGGGCAGCAGTAGGATGAATTGCCTTGGGATCTGCATCCCCCAGGGTCCAGCCAGGTCCATGAAAAAGAGACCGACATCCCTCCATCAGCAGCAGCCGCTTCTCCCCACACTATCTTCTAGCAGCTCCTCTGATCCACAGCAGGAGTGACTTGCATGAGCCATATACTTATTTGTGAGAGCAGCAAGGCACTTCTGACCTTATTCTCTTTGCATCTTGGTAATTCTTTATTATTACTATTGATAAGGCATCAATCGTAAGCTAAATGCTGTGAGTAGAAAATGAGAAGATCAAAGTAAAAAACGGTGCTCTGGAAGCATGCAAGATCTCTTTCTTGATTTAGAGCATTTTTGTTGTTCTGTGATCAGGTCACGTCTGCCAGCAGTCTAACAAGAAATGTAAAAACGTATTTATGTCTTCTAACAAAAGAAAGCAAGAGTAAGTCCAGTTCAGTTTGAGATTTAGGGATGTTTTAAAAATTCTGTTTATCCTTCTCTTGCAGTTGCGGTTTTAGAATCTCCTCTTTTGCTAATATTTGGTGCTTCAGAGGGAGGAGGAACAACTTGCCCAGGGTGATGACTGATCTATCTGTGCTGCAGATGGTGGGACAGAGGGAAGAAAAAACCCTGAAACTTTCCATGCTATCTCCTCTTGATGATCCTTATCTCCTCAAAGATAAGCAAGTACACTGTTGGCCATAAGATTATGTATACTTTATAAAATAAGTTATCTTTGCTTCTCCAACCCACTGCATTAGGGAACCAATTACCTGCCGTAGCTCCTTTTCCAGGAACCATCCACCTGGGACAATCCAGTGAACTCATCCACCTACCGTAATTCCAGTTACTCATTTTCTTAATATAGATCAGAACTATGCACAGAACATTTTACACCTGTATTAACAGAGTTCCTCCTAATTTATAATCAGGTAAATTAAGCCTAAACAGATATTGTGGACATTTAACCAAGAGCGGTGCTGCTCAGATCAGGGCCAACAGCACCTCTGCCCATCTCTGCAGCTTCGTATGAGCACACAGAGGGGGCAAGTTCAGCTACTGCTCTCACCTGTCTCCTGGTGTGGGTCTGCCAAGAAGCCAAACGTTGGCTCCACATGTGCCCTCCCCAAATAGCACATCCCCTTACCCCTGCCAGGGGCAGACTCCTGGACTAGACAGGTCTCGGGGTACAGTAGAAGTACAAACCTTGGTTTTGAATCAAAGCCTCATCCTCACAAGCCTGGCGTTTCCACCCTAGTGCTAACTGCACACTGCCTCTTCACATCCCCTCCCGCAACACCAGGCACAGCTGCAAGGAACAGCTACATTGCTGCACAGAGGCAGCCGTGTTTCTCTGCAGAGCCCACAGTCAGCAGAGCAGCCACTCTCAGAGGGTTCATGACAGTTCATGCTGCAGAAAAGTAGCTATAAAAAAGCAGAGCCTGGCTGCAAATATTTTATAGCCACGTAGTATTTCCGTGCACTACAAATCAATGTAAAAGATGTTTTCTTCAAGGGGCCTCATATAGACTGTGTTTTTAAAATGCATTCCCTCTGCTAAATATAAATCAGTAAGAGTTTTTGTTCTTCCAAAAGATTAACTAGCCTCAGTATTTTGGGATCTAATTCTGGAATACTTGTACATGTGCCAGCATTCTCTTCCAATTTAAATACAGTTTAATGGAAAGTCTATCCTGGGCACATTTTCCATGTACGGTGTAATAGCTTGAAAGTCTGAATATTGAGAGTTCACCAGAAACAGAAGTAACCTGTCAGCGTTAAGCTTTAGATATATGTCAGGAAGAGAAGGAAAGGTGAGAGAGCGCAGGAAAAAAGCAAACGTGAGAGTGGTAGACACAAACAAACGGATCTGTAGATCCAAAATTCAAGAGATGGTAGAAAATGGTATAACCTACTTATACAAAGCCAAAAAGCAAGTTCAAGAAGCTGCTATTCTGAACTCAAGCCCTTGAGTTAGCTTTGAATCATACCTGTGTGAAATAAAAGACATGCCCCTGGACTCAAGATGCTGAACTGGGCCCACAGCAGGCTACTCACACTGCATATTTACAATATAATGAGCTAAATTAGGGTGCTGTTCTTTATACTCATGATCACCAGTGGAAAGAGGTAGGGTTTTAAGAAGGTAATGCAGAGCATCTCGTCTGGATCATCAGCTGGAGGATGCTCTCCCACTGCTCTACCATTCATCCCAGTGCATGAGACTACACATTAGTGATGCAGAACACAGTGGTCAAAAATCTTCTGTTGTTTCTGACCTCCCATATCCTAAGTGTCTTGTTTAGCACAGCTCCCTAATCAGAGACCCCTTCTCACTGAGAAAGACGAAAGTCCCACGCTGAAGACAACATCTTACTTTGCTGTCTTCAAAAATTTTGGCTCTGCTGAGTGTCCCTCAAATAAATCAGATGAACAATAAGACCTTTGAATAGCACTGGCTCCCCAGCATAGGACAAAAAGCAGGAATATGTCTGCAGAGACAGCGTTTGCAGGAAGGTGGTAGGGGAGATAGTCTTGTACTTGTAGCACCAGGGCAGAAAACAAAGACTGCTGGGGGATGCCTCTAGAGAAATCCCGGATTCCAAGACAGGAACAGCACCACTCATCTCACAGCAAACTCTGTAGAGTTGTATTAATTGAAATATTCCCAAGATTATAGCAATTTAACCCTCAAATACCATCAGTTCCTCAAAGCCATGCAAGGTTTAGAGACCACCATGCTTGGTGAGCTTAGACCACAGCATACAACAAAAAGCTCTTTCCTCAAGAGTTTGTGGGCTCAGCCATGCTGGGGATTCAGCATCTGCACAGGCCTTGTGTCTTCCCAAATACCTACCTCTGTGCACAGCACAGGTGTGCCCAGCACAGCCCTGATGTGCTCCTGCCTTACAGCAGAGCATGTTAGTAAGGCACAATATCCCTTTCAAATCAGAAACATTGTTGACAACTTTGGACCGCAGTTGTGAAATCTCCAGTGGCTTCGTTGCCTCTTCTGCATTTTGCTGCTTGAATTTATAGCAAATGTCACGTGTGTATGCCCTTACTTTAATTTAGCATCTGGATGGGTCAGGATATATATCCCAGAGCCTGTTCTTCTACTTCTCCTCTTACTCAGCTGGACAGTGTAGATTATGTTTGCCATTCAGCACCACATACCATGAAGTTTTAAGCTGTAACGCCATTTCTAAAGAGTCTCAGGAAGCAGATTTCTTCTATCATACATGACATTTATACTTGGAGTGTGCCTTTTTTCCTAATATAAACCATCAATCTAGAGTCACTTCAACGTACTGTAAAGTTGGGTCATTTCACACATAGTCTTATTTAAAAACACAGTGGTCAAGTCATATTTGTTTCAGTCTTCCTCCTGAAGTTCCCTGCCAGGGAACTTTCTTTGCAGGACCTCTTGAGACCGTGTCCACCAGAAGCATCTTCTTACCCCATTCTGTATTTAAAGCTTAACAAGAAATTCTGAGATGTTGTGACAATTTTTCTGGACCCCAAGCGATACTTTGCCCAAAGCACCTCCTTTCAGTGGTGTAAGCATCCTCCTCCACTAATGTCTGCCTGCAAGTGTGTGTGAAACAGCTTGTCCACAAACATAAGAGCCAGCTCTCCCCTTCATGAGGAGCAGCCAGGGGACACCTCAAGGTGACAGCATGGGTGAAGGACAGTGTCCAGCTACAGAGGCTTCCTGTGACAAAGATCTGCCACCCCTCAATGGAGACACCAAGAATTTCCAGGGCATTGCAGTGCCCATTATGCACCCACATTGCTCTCATCAAGCAGGGCTGAGGGTCAGCCCACATAACTCCAGGAGCTGGCTGAGCAAGCACTCAGTCCTGCCTGTCTAAGGACAATGTTGCTTAGCTGCATGAACAGGCCCCTGAATCTTTCGCAAAAATCTTCTGGTGCTGATGTCTTAATAATCAGATCATTGCCCTTTCCTTTCTGCAGATCGGTAGCTGCAGATATACTGTTACCCAGTACAGCTTCTGTCTTTTTTTGTCTGCTTTCATTTCTTTCTGATCAATTTTTCAGCATGAGAAAATTGCACTGCTCACTTTGTTGTTAGTCAGTACAGTCTCCAAAACTATTTCCATCCACACCAGTTACCCAAATAACAGAGATTTTCATTCAACATAAAGCCCAAAAGTAATTGTAAAGGGAAGCCCTTTATACATACATCTATCTGCTGAGGGTCTTCTGGCTGCAAGGTTTATGTCTTTGTGAAATGGAATAGGAAACTTCTTCACTCACAAAGAAAACATGGACCTGAAATTTTGGTCTTGCTCCATGCTGACTAGTCCCAAAAGACTTGATTCCAGTGGCTTCTTTCCTGACAATGCTTAGCAGCAAATAAATCCTTAAAGCATGGGGTTATTAGAGCTAGCAACTTATCAGGCAGGTGGAAATTCACCATTGTATTTACTATTTGGCCACGTTAAACATCCTTTTAAATGTTTCAGGATTATAGGAGCCAAGTACTTCCTTGAATTTCTCCTCCATTGTTTCTCTATTCAAATCTTCCTTTTCCTCTCTCCCACCTCTCCCTCTGCCCATTTCTCCTTGAGGTAAACTCACATGACCTTCCCCTCTGCTTGCTTTGTCATTCCTTCCTCTTCAAAGCATCTTCCTCCTCCTCCACCACCTCCCTTGCCAAAAATATTGACATTTCTCAGCCACTTCCCTATTTCAAGTCTTCCACTTCCTTTACTGGCCTCACCTTATTCAGCACATTTCTTTCTCACTTACTTCTACTCATTAATTTTTTTTAATCTCTTACACTCTCCTGGCTTGTTCTCCTCAAGACAGACATGCTTTGTATCTTCTAATTTAAAACCAAACCACCACCCCTCTTCTAAAATATAACAAGTCCTAGTGATTAACTGAGGCTCCTCCATCTCACCAAGTTATAATCAGATGGACTTATTTTGGTAGCACCCACTAATTAATCTGTAATGTATTCCTGCAAAGTAACTTGCACTAGTTACTAAGTGAGGGCACAGAGTTTGTTATCAAAATGCCTTTTTCTCAGGGGCATTGCTGAGATTAAAGCACAGAAGCACCATGCCTGACTCCCCTCACTGAGCTGCTGAACCTCCAGCCCAACTGGCAGAGCTGGGACAAGAGCACAGGAGTAAAGCTGCCAGCCCAGTGCAGGACCTCAACCCTGCTCTCCAGCAACTTCTTGCTGCACAAATAGAAATTATAACCAAGAACTTTTGCCCAGAACAGAAAGGTCTCCAGTAGCACTAGAAGTGTTAACCACTACACGATTAAATTACTATTTTTCTCCAGGCAAATAACTTAATTACTGCTGAGGCAAAACCAGTAGAAAGGGCAACGTCTCCCTTTATGCAAGAATTTGGCTATCTACGTGTGCATTCCTTCATTAATCTGCACTTTCTGTACCACAGTCACAAGTGGAATCTAAATTACTGACCTTCCCTCTCTTGTTTGGCTCTGCAGCACATCGCTTGCACAGTTTAAACACCCTTTACCAGTAATTAACCCTATTTCTTTTGCAAATCAGCATCTGAACCTGGACCACTCAGGGCATAAAGTTACAGTTTATTTTAACAAAGATAAATAGCATCATTGGCACTTATTCCAAAGAAAAAGTATGAATATTATTCTATCATCCTTCCTAGCAATTCCCATGCCAGACCCATGGAGTTATTACTTAACATTTTGCTATAAATAGCTTCTGGAATAGTCCATACAGGAACTTGTTTTCCTCAGCACCTGCAGCAACAGGTCAGCCAGTAAGTGACTAAGGCTGTTGAATCCTTATTGCCTAAGGAGAAGAGCACATAGAAATGTTTGGTCTCTTTAAAGGTGATCCTACCTGCTAGCCATCTGCTCATGCTGAATCTCACAAAGACAGAAAGAAGAGTCAGGTCTTGCCCCAAACTGTTTACAGTCAGCATATAAGAAAAGAAACAGCAAATTAATGGGAGTAAGAGAAAGATAACTTTGTAAGTAATTGTTTTATCTGAATTTCAGTTGATTTGAATGAATGTGTCAGACCATGTGCTGTTCAATATGCTTGGTCAACGCAATTCTTTGCACCAGAGGACAACAGGAGATGACTCCATACCTCTTCTGTCATCATAACAGCATGTGAAAGAGCTTCAGTCCTCTCTGATTTGCTTAGGCAAAAATACACCTCAAACTAGAAGCAAAAAGCTCTTTCATTATAAGCCCTCACAGAACTCCCATAAGCTTTCATGGTTATCTTCTTATGATATGGGTAAGCCATTTTGTAGAGGAGGCTAGTCAAGTATTTCTGGCAAAAGGATGCCAAGGTCCCCTTGTGAGAGGAAGCTTCACCACCTCCAGCTTGGAAATTGTGCTAACATCAACGTGTGCAATGTCTATGTGGAAGACAACTTCCCAATGATTCAGTCGTCTTCAATTTCATACTGCTGCAGACTTACTCACATGACCTTTCCCGACTCAGCTGACCAGTTACCATTTACTGAAGTCAGTTAACGTGGAGCAGGTGACTCAGGAGGAACACCATGACAAGAAAAAGATGTCTGTATTTCTAAATAGCTGAGAGAAGCGAGATGTGCTAGAAAAGCAAACAGCTTTGAACAGGAACAAAATGCTGGTTTAAAATTCATGCAAAAAGGCTTCTTTGCATGTTGTGGGTATTGATAAGAGTGAAAAGAGGAAGAAATGTGATGTCACTCAATTCACAGTATCGTTCCTGATGTAGCTACATTCATGGTGTGACTGCCTTGAAGGTCATGTGTGAATGCTCAGGGGGCTTTATTCTCTTGGTGGAAAGACACCTACACTATTTCAGAAGAGCAAGAAGCAATTAAGTGTGGAAGCCAATTCATTCATCCATTTTCCTTACTCCTATAGCTTGAAAAATTGTGGAAAATCCTTTAGTCTTTGTCCAGCTAAGAGGCATTTCTTCTGATAACAAAGACCACTGGATTTTTTTTTTTTTAGTATATAATTGCACCTGTTTCTCTAAGCCACAGCTCTAAATTATAATTTAATAAGGACCACACTGCATCCACGACAGATGCTCCTTCCTGCCAGCACACAGAGATGCAGCTGTTGAACTGGAGCCTGCAAATCCAGACCTCTGGGCCATGAAGCATTTCCCTGATTAGTTGTCTGCACCAAAAGCAGATCTCTGTGCATAATCTGAACAAGCAGCTGTAAATATGGTACATAAGAGTAAAACCACAAAATATATGTCAACAAAGTGAAGTTGCACAAATCTAAAACTGCTATCAATCTTTATTTTTTTCCCAGAGGTTGCACTGCAAAATCACTTTTCTGGAGCACTGAAATTATTTAAGGTAGCTTGCCCCTATTTACACTTTATTACAGCTGCCCACACAATACTGCACGTCTTCTCCTGTATCAGCTGAGCCAGCAGTACCTGGCACATATGTATCATAAAACTACTGCTTCTGACACACACACAAGACAAAATGGATTGTCTGTCCACAAGGGTTCAAGCACCAATTTCCCAAAGCAAATGATTAAGAGAAGATGGAAAGTGTGTGGTCACATATATAGCAAATGAATCTTGAAAGATTCCAGTTATCATACCCTAAAGGACTACTTAATCTTCAAGTAATTGTGCGTACACTCGTCAGTCTGAAACTGCAAACAGCTTGGGATGTGGCACGACTTGGAGTCCTCTGTGAGCAGCTTTGTTGTATGAGGGTAGCAGAAAGGTCTCTGAAACTGTGGGATAACTCACGAGTGGTCAAAGAGAGCTTAGGTAGTCACTTTACAGATAACGGAATAGAAACCTCTTCCAGCAAATTGGCTGAGGTTAGGTGAAGAACATTCTAAGAACTGCAGTCACCTCTTGCAAACTGAATGACTTTATCACTCTTTCAAATTTATTTGTAGAACATTAGAAGGATATTTCTCTGCATTTTATCCTTTCTACCATGGGAACAGATAACCTGAATGTTTTATCCTTCATATGATAAATGCCGTTGCACATCTGCCTATGGAGGATACAGGGAGCTGTAATCTCAATTTCAGGATTTAATTTCTAACATGATAAGAGATTTTCCACTGCATCCTTAAACCTGACTGCCAGAAGCCATGCACAGAGTAGCATAGGCCAAGGAGAGCAAGAGTAACCATCCAAAATCCAAGCAATAAAGATACAGACACCTACCTTTGCTCAAGCAAAAGAGCCTTGTGCTGGAAAGAAAGGAGACAGCTTGTCCAGGAACTTTGTCATAGCCATGCTGCTTGATCAAACTCTCTTCAGCCAATTTTGCAAAGTCACTGACAGACAGAGAGAATAAGAGTAGAAGAGCAACTCCTACCATGCTGCAGCTCCAGCTCCAGGTGAGATTGAAGAGCACCCATCAGGACTCCCAAACTTGTATTCCCTCTAAGTATAGAGCTTCACTCAGAATCAAAAAACAAGAAGGCAGTATGAGTGATGGTCACTTTCCCTTTGAAGATGAAAAATCAGAGGGTGGCATTGAACTAGTTTAGGATAACCAGAAAATAAATTGAACGATTTTCCTTTTCCAAATTGCATGAAATTCACAGGATCAATAATGCCTTTGTAGAAGGAATGAGATTCTTAAGGCTCTGTTTTATATTTGATAATCTGATTCTATTTGGTGTGCAAAGACAGAAGTCATTTTGATCTGGGATGTTTCAGCACATTATAGGTACCCACATATTTCTATCTTCTAGAGAGACTTTTTTTCTTTTAACTTTTTTTTTTAAAATCTCAGCCTCTTTGTAAGCTGCTGGGTTTTAACCTTTGAAAAATACCAATTCTTAACAATCTTTATGTCTCCAGTCAGTGTCCCAATAACCCTAGAGAAAAGTAAGGTTTTATTTAAACTACTTTTAGTTGAGTCAATGAATATTAGAGATAGATCAGAAGTTGTAGCTTCCAAAAAACCTCCCCCCAAAAGCCCTTTTCCCCTCTCTCTCCTCCTCCCAAAAGCCAAAGCCAATGAAGCATTTCTGTTTGTCTTCCTTCTGACCAAAAGCCTGATCTGTGCAACAGAAACGAAAATCCAGAATTTATTTCATTCCAAAACTATATCCTCAACATCCTTGCCACCAAGTTGCCATTTGGCCAGTTTTCTAACATTCAGCTTCTCCAAACAAGAAAAAGACAAATCACAGAGGCATTTTCCTTAAGGAAAATATGTTTACCAGAAATCATCTTTATCTTAAAACAGCAACCAACCCACAGCACGTATCACATTTACGCCAGAGCTGTGACGAACTCCTGTTGAACTGCAGCACTTAAACCGCTTGCATTTTAAACAGCAGTTTGTCAAGTGATGTTAATTATTTGGGAGGTCTCTGTTCCTAGAAACATAAACATTTCTTTTTATACTGATCACATTTTTTTGCATGTTCTGCTTCCAGCAGAGCCTGAAATTAAAATGGCTTCTTTGTGTGCCACAGTGTGGTTTATGGCTCAATTCCCCCTCTAGGTTTGCAAGCAGGGAGCAGCATCACACCAGGGCTCTGCACAGCACCGTCCCCATCCTTGCTCTGCAGGTGGAAACGTCCTCTCTGCAGGCAGGGGAGCTCTCCCAGGATCAAACCCATCCACGCTCCTTGAGGCTACGCAGCTTCCCCCGGCTGATAACACAGGTCTGGGACCTGCAGTACCCTGAGGATCACTTGACCTTTGTAAAGCAAGCAAAGGGCTCAGTTGCTAGGAAGCACTGCAGGGAACAGATGAAGAATAGGCTCTTGCAGGAATCTGAGTCAAAGAAACAGCTTCCAGACCTACCAAGGTGCAACTCAAACACAGGCACATGCTTCTTTCACACCACTTCCTGGTTCAATGGGCACTGCTTTTGAGGTTGCAGCCTGGAAGCCTGAGCTCTGCCTAAGCCAGGCCACAAGCCTCAGATTTCCTTGAAAAACACGTTTTCAGTCCTCCCCTGCTATCTCACAGCAGGTCCTGCTTTCACTGGTGAGTCTATTGGCCAAAAACTTCTGCTGTGGTAGCCACGCAGTACCACGTGGCTGCACAGCAAGGTCTATCACAGAGAGCATATTGGCAGTGTCAGCCAGAGAAAGTTTCATGAAATCACAGTAAGCAACTCCTTATCTGCAGCAAGACTGAAATAGCGTCTTCAGAGCTACATTGAGCCATCAGCAAGTCAGTCCTGGGAACTTTCTCGTTAGGGGTCTGTGGGCTTTGATCCATAAGGATTTGTCTTCAAAGGCAGTCAAAGATGGGAATAGTCTCTGCTATAAGGACCTTAAATAGAGAGGTCACTGCACATCCATCCTGCCTGGGTCAAGTGCTGGATCCTTTTCTGTTCTCCAGACTTCATCGACAAAGCCTGTTGTGACCAACTTCTGGAGCCCTGGGGGCTACACCAGCATGTTTGGGTCAGTCACCCTGCACAGACAAGACTCACACAGCTCCTGTGCAGAACTGCCCTACTAGGTACAACATAACAGGGCAAATTCAGACTGTGGGTCCTCAGTGTTACTTGACCTCACATGATTCCCTTCCACATTAGGGTGCATTCACTGGTATAGGCAGAAAAGCATGTAAGCTGAACCACAAAAAGGGGCCTATGGTTTATTACATATACATCTGATCAATGATCACAGCTCTCTCTGAGCCCACCTCCTTTGCTGTGCTGTCAGACCCACAGTAAATCTCAGATAAACCAAAGGACTCCTCTCCTCAGCCCCATCAACTGCAGTTATCTTGAATGTTATTTTTAATGCCAATGAATGTGTCCCTTCTATGTCAAGAAGCAACAAAGGACATAGTCAAGGAACAGAAATACCAGTGAGAAATAACTCATCAAGAGCTACAGAGAAGGAAGCTCTGACTCATTTTGGACCAGCTTCACTCCAATAAATACACTTTCAAAGCAAAACACTGTGATTTAGAGGGGGATAGACGGGTAGAAAAACAAGAAGGCAACAACGCTAATAGGGATCAATCCTAGAGCAAAGCCCATCAATGTGCAGGGCTGCAGCATATGCTCTGACCCTGGGCACTTGTACTACTGGGCTTGTGGCTGGCAGCCACACTCTCATTTAGACCCTGGGAGGCAGGACCTCTCCTGACCTCCAGCTTGGTACCCTGCCATGTCATCAGTAATCTCCGCCGATTCCCAAGGGCAATTGATCAGGATCAATTCTTTTCTTTGCTTTCACTTTCTAGGAAACTCCCTTTCCTTTAGGTTTAATCTTTATTTAGATTGATCTCATGGCAACCCTCTGCATGTATGGATATCCTTAATGTAAAATTCTGTAATAAAAAGAAAGCAATCCTATCAACTTTGAGATTATATGTCCAGAGACCACTTATTCTTGATTCCCGCTACATGTCAGCAGTGGTAATTGTATTTGCTTTGCAAATTTATTTTATGCTATTAACAATATGAATCTTCTGGCTACGGGAGTATTTGTTTTGATTAGACATGCAAATTATTCCCTAGACATGTCAGGGGATCCTACAAACCCTCCTGAGGAGATGACTGCTACCTCATTGATTGAATGATAGCTAAACATATCACCCCTAAATCTTAAGAAAACAAGAGCTAAGTAATATAGAGGTGAAGGAGGATCAGAGATAAGAACACTTCCACATCAAAGAGGAAGAGGTTCAGACAAAGAGGAGACAAAGAAGACCACAGAATCTGACAAACAACATTCAGTCCCTAAGTTCCACCAGAACAGAGCATCAAGTCGACACAGAAAAGCTAACAGGAAAATGTCATTCAAGCAAAGGACACAATGAGACCAGGGACGTTCTATGCTCTTGTAGCGAGACCCCTACAGTCATATACTGCTACAACTAGTGAAAAATTCATCTGCCTTTCAGAGTAAACAGAACAGTTTTCAAGTATAAACATGGTTACCCATAAAATCTCTATATACAGAGGTACTACACACTTCATTTTCAGAAGTGTTGTCAGCAGTTAATACACTTTACTATCAGCCACCTTGAGACATTGGCAGGTGACCCACAGGTCAGAGGAATGAACCGAAATAATCTCTGGGAGCCCCACTTCTAGCAAATGCCAGCACTGATTTGGCACCCTGCCCAGGGTCTTCTGCACCAGTTAATCCAACCCTGAGCGGGATTAATTTCTCATACACACACACTCTCATTTGATCTCGGGGCTATACTCCAATCCTGCTGAAAGCAGAGTGAGTTTAGAAAGAGCCTGTTCTCTCCAGTCCTGTATTGGGTCTCAACAAGCAACTGTGCAGCATATAGGAGATCTTACTCCCCTAGTAAGGCTGATCCCATCACCAGTCACTCCACCAAATGAGAAGTTACCCCAAAATCTAGACAATAAATTAGATATGGTAAGAATACAAAGTAATACTAATTTTCAAAGAAACCTCAATAACACAAGATAAATGTTGTCAGTTCTTTTGTTTGTTTGTTTTTTGCCATTTTTGTTTCTTATTTGGTCTGGGATATTTGCAGTTTAATTAGGTGTAAGAAGTTGGATATTATTAAATTTGAAGGTGTGTACAGCAGTGCGTACTGGAGTACAATTCTCTCTAGTGATATTAACTGCAAGGGTGAAAGATGATATTTGGAACAATTACTGCAGTACAAGCAAGGAATGTACAGTAAGAAACAAACCATGGGGCTGATTTCAGCACTTGCATATAGATATACCATTCACTACACCAGAAGGAATTCAAAGAAAGTTAAAAATAGAGCTCTATTGTGCCAAGTAAGAATAAACGAAGTTGCATACAGTAGCTATTTTACACTAGGGAAATGGCCTCCACCCTCTGCTGTTCCCCAAAGCCCCAGAGCAGCAGCTCTGGCTAGGGCTCAGGGCTCCCACACCACACACAACATCCCATACCTCCCACCAACACGTGTGAGCAAGACCCAGAAATTGTTCTCCAGGAGAACAAAACATGGAGGAAAGACAATACCACTGCTTCACACCTCTTGCATGGCAAGAAACGACCAGCCAGGTGCAGGGAAGTCTATGGAAAATATGATCCAAATGAAATGGGAAATGAACCCTGCCAGCCACCCAAAAGCCTATTGCCATGCAGCATGGATGGAGTCCTGCTACACCGTAACTCCTGCTTTCCTCTCCCTTTTTGTGGCATAACCACACAGCTGTGGCTGCATTGCTCACCACGCCTTTATCCATGTGGTAAGGAGAAAATACCGTGTACAATACTTACATGGGCCTCTATATACACCACACACAGACACAGGAGCCATTATTCATATTGCATCCATAACTTGCGGAGCATCATCTGCAAGCAGCTTAAACACTCAGCCATTCAAACTGAAAATCAAATCTGTCAATCAGGACTGCTTCCCAGGCAAAAAAGCCAACACACCCTCACTAGGGACTTCTTTGCAATTACATCAATGTCATAAAATTACAGTTTGGAAAACGTACCACAAGATACCTTTTCCCCTGCTCCTTGTAAAAATTACTCCACCGCAAAACACTGATGAATGCCTGTGACATGTGAGTAATTAAAGCACAAATAAAATGAAGCCCTGCAATGAAGGACTTATTAGTAATTATGACTTGCAGGAGGGAAGGTTATTGAGCAAATTTGCAGGTATGCACAGACACATGCACATGAATTAATCCACTGTGTACACTCTAGCTAGTCAAAAGCCCTCTGAAGAGATGTGAGCATGTTAATCACTAACCTCTGCACGTCTACATACGCTGAATCCCTCTCCCAGCACAGTGCAGCAGCTTCCTTGGCTAAACAATCACTTTATGTTAGTTTGGTTTTGAGTGAAAGAGAAATAAAAAATACTCAGGTGTTTTTTCTCAGACAGAAATTCCTGGATTTGGCCCCCTAAAATTAAGAATAGGGTCTTCCACAAATAGCACCTCACTCATAGCCATAAGCAGGAATTAAAAACTACTGCAGCAGGTGACAGCTGAATGAAATGCATAACAGGAACACATGTACTATGGCACATACATCTATTAGAGGTATGTTTCAAGCATGATTAGCTAGCAAGTAATTTAATATAAATATTTAGTAAACTCTGCCTATGTTGTAGGAATACCATATAGGAAACAGTCACTCTTGAAGAAACCAGCCTCAGATGAACCACAAGCAACCATATTAACATTTCCTGTTTAAAATGTTGATAAAGTAAACACCGCACGTATAGCTATTACTTTTATATAGCAAGTAAATACCCTGTTCATCAAGGTTGTGTTACCTTTGAACTTCCTATTTTGACTTCTCTTTGCACAGAGCACTCTGGAAAGCATCCCAAGGACTTCTGTGGATGGCAGTGGGGAAGGGAGAGGGAATGGGAATGAGGAGCAGAGGCTGTCGTGGTGCAGGAACATAGATGGAGACTGCATGAGGACACTTGGGCAATGCATGTCATTTCACAAAGAAGAGTGACCAGCTCCCACGTCCCAGCATATCAAGTCATCAGATATCTCCTTTCAAAAATAAAGGTGCTGGCTTTCATGGCACAAACCCACTGGGGTTTGTTTTTTAGCAAGGGATGAAGTCAGAGGTGGGTCTCTCCTGGGAAGCTGAAGCAACAGATGCTTAAATGCCCTTGATTCAAAGCTTATTTTCCTGAGGACGGGCTCAGGGTCCGTCCAGCACCCACCACCTCCATCATTAGGACAGACTAGGGTGGCTCTCCTGCACTGCCACCATATCGATGGGAAAGCAGTATTTTCATGCAAGAAAATGCCTGTCCATGCAAGCATGCGTGTACATTACTGAATGGCTCAAATAGGATTGACACAGCAGGGCTTCACACAATAGACCCAAGCAGTAGTGCAGGTCCAGGGACATCCAGTGTAACCACCACACATCCCCAGGCACCACGCTTGGCCCACCTATGGCTTTCCCCATGCCGAAGGGTGCTGAGATTCCTCTGCCTCACAGGAACGTTGTGTGGCTTTACTTTGCTGCTTGAAAGCAGATTTGCGGGCAAAAGAGGGTAAAACAATACAAGGTGTTCCTCATCATGACAGTCTGTGTATGGCTACACTTGACTACTATAAACCTCTGTCCTTATGTCAGGGCACCCACAGCTTTTAAACATCAGCACCCTGATTTTACACCTTTTTGAAAGCATGCCTCCCTCGTGAGCTGCTTCAGGAGCTTTTATCTCAATCTACTCTTCCAACCCCACCAAGGTCAGAGTGGGCCCCAGCGAACCACTCTGGGCACACATCTCAGGGAAACTGGCTGCCTCCCCAGGACCAGCTCAGCAGAGCCTTAAGCAGACAGCCTGCGCAGTATCTCCCCATCTGAGCTAATTTTCAGCGAGGTTAAATTACTTAGGTGCTTGTGAAAAGCCCAGTCCATCCTTGCAACACAGAGAGGTCACCAGAAATATCTGGAGGACATGAACTTAAGCTTTACCTGGGCTTTCTAAACACAAAGGATGTCAGCCCCCAGGGCTGTCAATACAACTCCTTTCAGTATCGTTACATTCATTTTCAATTATTCTTCAGAGAAATGGATAAGGTTTCAGTTCTCTTTCCCCAGCTATTTTGAGACACATCTGAAACAGAAATATTCAACAGAAAGATGGAACTGGAGGAACAGTAGCCACAGACAAACCACAAGTGCAGATGCAGTCTGTTTTTGTTAAATGTACTTTTTTGTGTGGCTTTTTATTATTTAATTTTTTAAAAATATAATACATGCCCTTTTTTTTTTTTAGGCATCACAGTGCTAAACACAGCAGTGCATCACCTCTGAATATAACACAGCCAGTAGCCCCGCTGTATGAAGAGGGAAATTTGAGTTCATTACCCACATCTCATTAGTTTTCCTCTCCCAACAAAATAAAAACTAAAGAGAACCATGCTTGCTGGAGTAAAATTACTGAGGCAGAAGTTGCAGGATTACTGTGCAGCGCACTGCCAGCTGCAGGCAGGAGAAAGCCCCAGCAGGAATGCCAAGCCCCTGGCACACACAGGAAACATATATAGCTATTATTCTTTCCCAGCCAGTTTGGTTTGGTTTTGGTTTTGTTTTTCAAATTCATTCAAATAACGCTTCAATGGGGAAAAGGCACTTAAAATCACAAGACAACAGCCAGAGTTCTTTTTTCATGTTGACCTGACAGTATTGTTATTCTGCATATTGCCTGTATATCATGAGATTAGAGAAGAAATCAGGTCAGACCACAGGTGAAACTTCAGAATACAAACAATGAACAAATAAAAATCTCTATCCAGACACGCTTGCTAAATACCTTTAGGGAGAAACTAATCTACTTCCTAGCTATGTCCATTTGTTCCTTCAACTATACAGTTTGGACTTGGTGGAAAATATGAGAAGAATCAGGACCGTAATGTGAATATTCACAGCCTGAGTGTATATAGCTCATGTATTTCTATTCAAAGAAAGGATACGAGATACCTGAAGCCCACACAATGCTTTACCTGCATCTTTCATATCCATATTTACTACTGTAACAAGGAAGTGTTACTGAAAATAAATCAGTACTGTACTGAGCATACGGCACATTTGCCATGTCCAAAGTTAAACAGAACATTTCACAGCCATAGGCAGGTTTACTCTTAAGGAGTGCAATATTCTCACAGAAGTATTTATGCCACGAGATCTGCACAGACAGGGACGTGACTGGTATCGCACGTCTCTGTAGATTCGAATTCTGGCCTGTGAGGGATATTCCTGTCCCTCTCCAGCTCCCCCTTCTCTCAGCTTCACATTGCCCAGCAAAGGCAGGCAGCAAGCTGCGCTTCGGGCTTCAGCTTCGGCTCAAACCACCCCATTCAAACCAACGCTCGTTCCAAACCGTACCAGTTTAAAACGAAGTAAACCAGAATAAACTGCTGGTGGAAAGGAAAAAAGAAGGTGACTGTTCTGAGAGCCTGCGAAGCTGCCTTTTAGTGACATTTACCTTAGCTGAGCCGATTTCTCCCCGGTGGGAGCTGTCAGGCAGCACACGCACGTACATGCACACACACGCACACACGCAGTTACTTTCTTTCCGCCCCTCGCACCTCTCGGAACACCCGCAGCGCAGCACAGGCAGGTACGTGTCCCTCATCCCCGGCAACGCAGCGAGACGAGCAGAGCCCGAGCCCAGGCTCCCGCTCCGGCCAACCCTGCTGCGGGAGCGGGATGCTGCGGGAGCGGGATGCCGGGCCGAGCCCGCCCCCCGCCGCTGCACCCGTCTCCCCTTTCCCAGCCGCCTCCCGCTCGCCCCCGCCCCGCAGCGGAGGGGCTGGCGGCGGGGTCGGTCCTTACCGTAGAGCAGGCTCCTGGTCACCTGTGCCCCCATGGCCGCGCAGCCCGGCGGGGGNGCGCCGAGCTGTCATCTTTATTTACATAAGAAGGAGGAGACTTCGCGGCTTCCTGACATAGCTGCCGGCGTTTCATCGATGCAGCGTGTCCCCCGTCCCCGTGTCCCCCCCGCACACACACACGGTCCCACGCAGCGGGTAAAGGCATCCCGGCGCGATGCTGCGGTCGCCGTGTGCTGCTGGAGGGGGCTGCGGGCCGGGCCGAACCCCCGGCGGTGCCCAGCAACGCCAAGAACAAAGCAGGAGGCACTGCCAACTCCACTGAAAAAAATTAAGAACTCATTTATAAAGTCAAACGACTCTGGCCATTTGAAACTACCACTACCCAGCGGCTTGGTATCCTAGGGCAAAGCCCTGGAATAAATTAGAATGGCAAGGGAAAAAAAAGAGAAAGTTTTTAAAAAAATTATTACCAGACATCACCACACCAGAGCCTTCAAACGGCCTCTGCTGGTTAATTATTAATTACTTAATAGCAAAGAAGTGCTTGAAATGCAGACTGGTTTGCCACGGACTGTAATAATAAAAACGTTACCCCCAGTAAACTCTTTTGTGAGAGGCTTGCATGCTCAGCCCCGATACAATGCTCCTGCTCTCCAGCTCATTACCTCTGCTGATGGATAATGGCCAGCATTATTAAAAGCAGGGGGATGCCAAGGGTGGTGCAGGGAGGTGCACAGGGTACCGAAGCCAGGGTTGGTCCCTCAGGTGCTCTCTGCACCCCGCGGTTTGTGCAGGAGCTTGCTCATTCCCTCCTCTCCATCTCCAGCACCACATGCCCCTGCCCACATGCACATCTGCCTGCATGTCTCCTATCCACTGCTCTAAGAGTAAATTAACACAGCAGGCACCAAGGTGCCACAGCCGGCCATGGCACATCCCAGCTGGCTCATTTTAAACTCGTTCATGCATCTTTATGCTACACCGCAGTTGCTCTTCACTCTGCAAAAGAGCGGGAGTCAAACTTATGCAGCCTCAAGCTCAGCTCTGCCTCCCAACTCTTACCATGGTGCTGGGCAAATCCTGCCATCTCACTGCCTCGACTCTGCCACCGGAAAAATGGGAAATAGGATTTTCTCTTGCCCGTGTTGTAAGGATTATTGCTTAGGATGGCTGGGTGCTGAGGTACCAGCACTTCTGGAAAAACAAACAAACAAAACCACACAACAGTGTAAAAAAAAAATAGCCAAAAAGCACAGTCAAGGGTGTCTGCACTAACTCTGCATGCGTGAGGAAAGCTGTGCCCAGCATTTCCAACCCGCAAGAGGAGCCTCTCTGGAGCGCCCCAGCAGCAGCCAGGCACCACCACCGGCTCACCCACTGGCTCCTGCCTGCCCAGCCAAGGAGACTCGCACCCGGACCCCAGAGCCAAGCAGCAGCTCTTCCCTAGCGGAGCAGCGTGCAGGCAGTGCTCCTCTCCTCCCTGCCCAAAGTCACACTCTGCAGAGCTTACAGCAGCTTCTTGGCAAAAGACTCTTCCGTTTTTTTTTCCTTCTGTTTTTTTTCCTTCCCCTCCCAGACGATGCTGCATTTACAGCAGCAGCAGTGCAGGGTAAGGACACAATCCCAGAAGCACCGCAGCATGGCCCCCATACCCTGACAGGTGCAGGACATCTCTTGGGTCTCACCCACCCATCACAGCACCCTGCTCTGTTCCCACACCGCTGAGGACCTGTGGCTGCAGCACGGACATGGCCAGTTTGGTCTCCTGGCAGGCAGCCCACCCACTCAGGCTGACGGCAAAGGGCCCGGGCGCTTACGCCATCAACTACCACGTTTTGCTCAGAGGAATGAAGATTGACTTGGACATTCAACCCCAAATTTTCTCCCTTGCTTTCCATCCTTACCTTAATCTTGCTACAGCCCTGTGAATAATTGACTTCTTGGTTCACTGCCTCAACCAAGAGATTGCTAGGAAAAAAATTTCATTTCATGTTGGCCCAAAAGCGAATGCTTTGTGCGTCTTGCTGAACAAAATGTTTCTCTAATTCAAAATGAAGCATTTTATTTTCAGAGTTATTTTTACTTCATTTTTTCAAGTTATGGTCATTGAATCCAGCTCTGAAATGATGTCTGAAGAAAAACCATTAAGCCCTTTATTTTGAATATACCAAAGGAAAATTATGAATTGTTATCTTTTCAGATTTTTTTCTTTTTTGCAATTTATTGGCTTTGTTTGTTTGTCTGAGGGGGAGGGTGGAGAGGGCAGACTGCCAGAATGAGTCATCCTGTTTGGCAGAAAATGATAAACAATTTCAATTGATTTTAAAATTGCATTATTTATTTTTTTCAGAAAAAATCCAACATCCCCCTATCCTGAACTTCAGGGCTGTGGAACATGTCCTTGGTAGTCAAACAGCCTGCCTGCCCTGTTCTGTGATAATTCCTTGACGATTATTTGCCAGATGGCAAATCTTTCCTTCACAGCCATGTCATGATGGAACTTAATCCCGATTTGTTCTTATCACTTCCAAGTCCATTTCAGACCTTGCCCTTTTCTAAATTCCTCTTCAGTCTTTTGTGTTTCTGATTTTTCTCTAGACACCGAGAAAAATCTATCTGCAACCCTGTTTCTATTTTACAGTTCCCTATGCCCATACCCTCAAGGTCCCCTTGGGGTATTTCTTTGCCCTTCCCAATAAGGGCAAGGCCTCCCATCTTGGCATCAAGCATAAAAATCAATAATATGACCATTTGTGCTCCCTTCTAAATCACTGACAGAGGTATTAGAGCTGTACCCAACAGAAATCCAGCCCCTAAATCCATGCCCATTCATGAACAGTGTCCAGCAAGCTCCAGCCAAGCAGGAGTGCTGCTGTCCAAGCCAGGAGGAATTTGCTGCAGGAGTATTTTGAGGTAACATCTGATCTTGCTAAATACACTTACTGACCGCAAGAGTAGAACGCTGAGGCTGCAAAGGAATTCTGTAGAAAGATTTATAGTTATCAGGCTCTGTATTAGACTAAAACCTTGGATCTTTCCAAGCGGCCTTGAGCAGGCAACAGGGCATCTCTCCCATCCCTCTCAGCATAAAACCCCCAGCCCTGGACATCGGGCAGCAGATTTGGGTATGAAGTCAAGGGGTCATAAGCATCTGCATTGCTTTCCTGGTGTCCTGGTCAGAAGACTAGCAGTCAGCAGGGAGGATATCAGAGACCCTCCACTGTCTGTGAAAGTAAAAATCCCAACATGGGATGGCCACACAGCCCCTTCTACCCTGACTAATGGAAAGCAGAAGGGATACCTGCAGAGAACTATGCCAGGGAAAGCCTACCATGCAGGTAGAGACATCCCACCAAGAAATGGTCCAAAAGGTTTCCTTGAATATCAGTACTGGGGAAAGGAGGGAACAGTGGAAATCAATCGGACATTTGCCAGTGACAGGGAATCTTCATTTAATGATTTTTATGTTTAAAAAGGTGCCTCAATTTATCTATTACCAGTTGCACTTGACTTTATTGTAACACACAGATTGACTAGAAATTGTTCTCTTCCACTCGATACAGTAGCTCTCAGCAAACAGCTGGAGACCATCTAGGAAGATGGGGGAATTTAGGGGAACACATTCTCAGGTCTTTTTTCAGCACAAGTCTCTGACTGCTATTAGGGGAGGAAACATCACCTGTACAGAAAACAGATTTCCTCCAGGAACGTCTGCCACCAGAGGAAAAACAATGTTCTCAACAGGAAAGCATCCAAGAGAAAACGTCTCACCACCATGTGCTAGTGCACAAGAAACAGGGACTAGAGCTAGGAAATGTTACATTCTATGCATCCTTTTAACATTAATTTATTGCCATTAATGGAGAGGGCTTAGACCAAAGACATGTCTCTGCTTTCTTTATCTGCAATGCAAAGACACAGATACTGCCCTAGCAGAAGGTATGTTGATTAGTTGACGTTTACACAGCCATCTGAGAATATAATGAGTTATGTCATTATTAAGCATTACGATGAAGCTGCAGCTCTGGATGAAAGCCAAATCTCAGTGTGTAAGTCAAAGGAAATTTAAAATCCTGTCTGAAAATCTAAAAAATCAAAATCACCATTCACACCTACAAACTACAGCACCGTGACTGCTAACCCAGGCAGTACAATGCTCTAGAAGCACAGCAGGACAGGGAATTTAAGGACAGGGAAAATCTTTAGCCTAACTATCCACCTCACATAAATGAGACATCAATTGCATTTGCTTTGGTGACAGGAGCCGCAGCAGCGCAGCAGTGAAGGCTGCCTCTTGGTAGGGCAATGAAGACATCAGCAAGGTGTTGTAATGGATGTCCAGGACACAGATTGATTCAGTGAAAAAGACATGGCAGCAGTAGGAGAGCCCGAGGTCTCATGTCCCTGCCTGGGGGCTGCAACCCCTGTTCATGCAAAGCCAAAGCTGCCACAGACATCCCAGGCTAAACTCTAACCCCCTGCCAGCACTCAGCATTTTATCATATCATGACTGTCTGCAGGAGTGGAAGAGGGGAACAGCAGTGCTGGAGCGGGGCAGGAGGATGAGCAATGAGAAGGATTTCCAAGGCAAGGAACTGAACTGACCTCAGGCCAAGTTGCACAGCGTTTTTCCATCAGCGTGCAAAAAACTCTCACAAGTCCCCACTGGATACTGGGTATATCTTGAAAGACTCCGTGTATGAAGGTATCAGGAAAGAAATGAATGCCCCAAAAGCCAAGGGTGTCCCCCTTCTCCTTGCATATTTTGGGGGTATTATATTGAGAAAGCCCTGTGGAACACTGCAGGGTAGCATAAACTGCAAATGACAGATTTCAATATAAGGTGTGCCTTGCAATAAAGCATTATATCAGGCTAGCCAGTGTTCCTGGAAAGTAACTTTTAGATGATACAGAAAACCTGTGCCTGCTTTGGGGCAATATCCCCTGGAATCTGCCAAAAGCCCATTCCTAAGGGAAGCGTGCATGACACTGACTGTGCCTTTGAATGCCTTCAGTCCTCACTTTTCTTTATACACTAAATTAACATTAATAGCTTAGCCTCCCACTGCCATTTCAGACTAAATCTTCAAGACAACACATTTCAGAAGAATCTTAGGCTTATTCAAATGTAATGGAAAATGAAGTTAGAAGCATCTCACTAGAAGAAACCTTGTAATTTAAAAAAAAAACACAAAAAAATGCTGGTTTATAACACTCACTTAATGAAGCTGACTTTTGCTTTCAGAAGAAGCATAAGAGCCAGAAAGAAATCCAAAGTTTCTATCTTCAAGCAAAGGATTTCTTTAGTCTCATGTGAATATCTTTATTTTTACTCTGACTGGAGGCACAGCACAAGGACATCATGGCAGTACCAAGAAATCTGTTATTTCAAGCCCAGTTCTATGGCCATTAAATGTCTGGAAACATCAAACAGTATCATCCATATGATAAGGCACTACGACAGCCTTTAACGACAAAAGCATCCACACAGAGCTACAGGGAATAGTGGTAGACCATATACACTTTTGTATTATATAAATTAGCTCGTTCAGACTTCATCATAGGCAACATCTAAACTCTGCACGGAAAAATTAAATTACCAGCTGAAACCATCAACATTTTTATGGCTTTAGCATGTGACTGTTGAGCAAACACCACGTTTGTTTTCACAATATTCCTGTAGGACAAGGTGATGCCTCTCTGCCTGAGCTAGGGAAGCATGTTTTGAGTTTTTGCGAAAAGTTAAATGAGGATCTCACAAGCAACAGGTTAATTTGCCCTAACAATCTACATCCAATGCTCTCTGGAAAGAGCACAGGCAGTGGCTCTGTGAAACCCAAGAGGTAAATAAGGTAATCAGAGAGCACCAGCACCAGGGTACAAATGAAGGTTAGACAGACAGCTTCCGCTCCAGCACGTGTGACCTTCTCAGAGCTTGACTTTGTAATCTTCATAATGTTCCCTCGGCACAGAGGTGTGATTTCTAAAGACTTTTCTTAGCAAATACAGTCACAAGAGAGAATAACCCCTGCGTTTCCCGTCCCACCCTTTCTGAGAAAAGCCTCTCACCTGTATGCACGATGTTTGTAACCAAGCAAAGGCACCATGTGTTTGTGATGTAAATATTAGCCCAGCAGAGAAACACCTTTTTATTACTCTGTTTAAAGTCCTTCAGAGAGGGCAGTGAAGGGCAGCTGGGCCCAAAATAAAAACCTTCTGGGCTGGTGAGATGGGCAAGCAGGACCACATCAGACATCCACAAGACAACGTCCCCCACCATGTGTGCCCACACCGAGTTTCAGTTGGGCTTGTAAAGGCTCCTGGGGTCAGAGGAAAGTCCCCGATCCTCTCATAGGACTGGCTCCCTGTGTACTCGTTGGAGCTTCCCTACTTTCTGCTGTGGGGCCATCCTATAGGAAAGGGGATTTATTTACAAACCTTGTCCTTACAGGGCTGCTTTCACAGGCTCTTTTACTTTAGACTTCAAGGAACCAAAGGAGCTGGAGGTCAAATACTCCAAGGACAAAATGCATGGCAAGGCTGAATTTTCCAGCCCGGGCAAGATGAATTTTGCAGATGCAAATACAAAACAAATCAGGTAATGTCTGTAACTTGTGTTACCCTTTCCCATTCCCCTTATTCATCTGTTGCTCACCTCTTCTCTGGTCTCCTGCTCTCCCTCAGCAGATACTGCTGTCCTTGACCTGCCCATCCTCAACTCTTTGTGGTTTTTAAAGTTTTATCTGAAATTTACCCTTCCTCCCTTGTTATGTCTTTTAACTCCTTTCTCTTATTACTCAAATTAAAAGACATTTTGCATGTAATACAGTCTCACAAAAGTATCATAAAAGATAACGAGCCAGATGCAGTAGACTGAGGGCAGCTATTATTAGAATAAAAAATGAGTTTTGGTTCTTCAGCTCAGGAAAACAGGATTTAATCAGGATAAAATCAGAGCTTTACTTTCACAAAATGCCATTTGTTTTGGACTTACTTTATCAAAGCACAAAACAGATGAATATAAAACGCAAATACTGTGCTGGTACTGAGTAGGGTAACAATCATGTTGCTCCCCAACCAGCCCTTCAGCCAACATCCCCATTTCCAGTAGGAGGGATGAGAGTTCAGCAGGACACAAACTTCATAAAATTGCCAAACGCAGAAGAATGTCTGTATGCCTAGGATCTAAACCATGCTAATATATTCATCACTACAGCATCTAGACTGAGCGTCTCTGACCTACCACAGCTTCTTTTGATCTGCTGCAAACATTTGCAAACCAAAACAACGCTGCCTCTGCCATTGCGTTCTCTTCCTCCCATACACCATGCCTCCCATCCAAAGGTCTTTTTCACTTCTCTTTCCTCCCTCCCCCATTCTTTGTCTCAGCATCCTCTTCTGTGCCGCCCACACACTTGGAGAGCAGAGAGCAGACCAATCTGGCAGGCTTGAAGAACAACAAAAAAAGGAAAGAAAAAGAAAAAAAGTTGTTTTCTGGCCTAGAAGAGTCCTCTGTATTTTTATCTGGAGAGAGCAATCAAATCTCTTTTCCTTCCAACCAGGAACCAAGGGGAATGGCAATGGCTCCCAAGGTCTCACGTTCTCACAAATAAGCCCTGACAAAACTAAGGGGGAATGGTTGGCATTTCTCCTGACACACAGGCATCTTTGAACAGGAACATTAAGATCATTTTTAACCATACCTCCATTCCACCACCAAGCACCAGTTAAAAATATCCATTTTTTACAAGGTGGGGTTTGATTAGTCAGTTTTCTTGTTTGCTTTTCTTAAAAAGGGCTGAGGACAAACTCTGCTGCCTGGAGACTGGGTACCCAGCCAGGCGGTTATTGATGCTTCAGGGACTGCTGGGCTGGCCGGGCACATGCCCACACACACAGCACCAGAATGGGGTTTGGAAGGATGCAGACCTCCACGTGCAGCACACACCCCCACGGCGCCAACACGGCATTGGAAGCATTGACCCATCAAGGTCCCAATCCTGCAATCTCATCAGCGTAAGCAAAAAATACACTCTGGCATAGAGCATCTAATGACATTAATGGCACACAGCACAGCAATACGGTCCAGGCATGTGGAAATCATCACAGGCCCAGAACTCAGGGCGACTGATTTTTTTTCCATTCAACATATGTTTTACTTAGATGTCTGCTTCTTCCCACCCTTCCTTCTCTTGGTCTCCCAAACTATTATTTGCTTGTGGTGGAACACAGGAAAACGCCTTTAATACAGGAACATTATAGGTTAAATCACACCTATCTGAGAAACAAAAAATGGTTAACTTAGACATAAACAGAAGATTTTATTAAATTCACATATTCCTAATAATAGCCAGAATCTGACCCCAGCACAACCGGTCACTGAGCAGATAAAATACATCTGAACTCTGTTCAGCATGAGGGTCTAAAAAAAATGTTTGTGATTCCTACACAGAATAAAACCCAAAGAGTTTCAATGAGGTATAAACATTGTTTATTAGGACCAAAGTGTAATGTTCCCCACGATGACTCAAAACCTCTAAACTATTCTGTGCAGTTATTTGCTTTCTTAAGGTGACCTGTGAGTCTTATCCCAGACTGGTAAAATCAGCAATGACATCATTTACAACACCAGCCCAAACAAAGCGTCACTCCCTTCCTATCAGGTCATCTTAAATCAGCTGCTCTGAATGTCCTAGAGATGTTTTATCTATCTACATAAAAGCATTTTTACCTGTGCAGCTACATGCCAACTACAATGACTTTTGTGACTTTCGTCACCTTAGCTTTTTGTAGCCACACAGACAAAATTCCCATCTTCAATGGCTTTATCAACACAGTTGCAGCAATAGAGACTTCATAATGTAGATATGGTCTTTAACCAGGCTTACCAAGTAACTCCTGCCTTGCAACTTCAGGAGCCAATACCAAAGCTTTGGTGGCAGCGGCACACCCCTGCCCATAGGAGACTGTTGCTCTTTCCAGAGGAATCTCAACTTGACCCTCACTCAGCCTTCACCACCAAGGAGAAAGCACAGAGAGCTGCTACTCAGCACTCCCCAACTTCAACCAGATCTCCATCAAATTGCATTGTGACTCACTTCTAACTTACATACAGTGTACTCAGACCACTGACATTTCCACAACCTCACCCAAGTCTGACCATGGTCTCACTCCCACTTTAGAGACTACTTTCCCTGCAGCTGCAGAGTGTGTTTGGAGGACAGAAGAATGCTGTTCATTAGTTTAGAGTAGCTTATAAGTATAAATCTTTTTCCATCCATCTAGGTTAAGACACAAACATGAGACATGGGCATGAAAAGATGAATATCTCTGCATGTTCAGTGTTAGCAGGACTAGTCTGTACATTACATGGATGTGATGTTATTTCAGATGATGGTCCTTTTAACAGTTCCAAGTCTATTCAAGATCCATGTCTTAGGAGTTTGTTATATTCCCAGAGAAGTTTTTGCTTCAAGACAAACCCCAGTACCACCTGTCAAGTCAGAGGCTTATTTAACAGAATATGTATGAGATGTAGGCAACCCATATCACAGTGACCACAGTTTCCTTGCTGATCACTGCTTCTGGGTATTGTTCAGGCAAAACTAAAGATCAGTAGCTTGTACTTCTTTCCCCACAACCTACTGTATATTGCTGATACCACTTATCTATCTGCTGCTTTGTGAGTCTGTGAAACATCTAACAGTCTGGCTGCAAAACTCGGGCAACATAGCAAAGCATCTTTATTCAAAACCTTATTTCACCTTCTAGCAAACAGAAGCACTGTCACTATCACACAGCTGGGATGGACACTTATCTGGATAAGAGTGAGCCAATACTTGTCAGGAGGTAGACAACCTGAGTTGAGAAAGGAGACTTGGAAGACGTTGAGATCTGAGTGGGAGAGTTGTGTAAACGTACAAAAATGTTTAAAGGAGAGGGGCACAATAAAGAGGAAAGACATTTCTGCTGCCTGATGAAAATGAAACATATGCAGGGCTTAATCTGCCACCACTGAAATCAGTAAAATTTTTGCCAGTGAAGCAAAACAAAAGCAGAAATGGAAACAACATCTGACACTTGCTATGTTAGACTCATACAAATTGCTGTAGTTAATAGCCTACAAGATGGATAAATAACATATCATAGGCAGTGGATGATTTTAAACTTTTCACAGTATGAGAGTGTCGTGATCTGGAGAGTTTTGAAGCTTGTAAAGGCTGCTTATGCCGAGTCACATTTAGAAAGAGATTTTCCATTTGGATAATCATGTTAAATCTATAAAGACACCAAACAAAAGAACATATGAGAGGAAAAATGATAAAGATACAACAGAGATTAAGATGCACACTCAAGAATAGAAAAGAATTTGGATAAAATTTGTTGCAAATCATTTATTGTTGAAGTAGCCCTCGTAAACTTAAGTTCTTGGAGTATAAAAGACAAAATATTTCTGTAAATTTTTAATGTTTGGGAACTGATCATATAAGCCTCAGAGGTCAACTCCTTATCTAGTATAAATGAAAGCATCTGGCTTTGTATCTTTAAGATAATAATGGGATGGCTGCTGAGCGGTCACCATGGAAAGCATGGTATTCAGAAATTAACTCTCTGGACACAGAGAAGAAAACAAGGCAGAACAGAAAAACAGGACTTGGACTATGACATCAAAAGCCCGGGATACTCAGCGGATTAGTTGCGTGGGCAACAGACCCACACTGGCAGACAGCAGAGGAACGGTGTGAGGAACTGGAAAGCAACACACACAGCAGCCCAGAAACAAGAAGGGGAACAAGAAATAAAAGAAGGAATAAAGGGGGTGGTGGGGATGAGATGTTTCCGAAAGCTCTCAGCTCCCACCTAGTTGGTAAACAAGGAGGTCATATTTTATAAAGAGCTCAGCAAGAGTGGTACCAACCTTTTCCCCAGCTGGACTTGAAAATCTCCAACCCCTGAAAGCACAGCAGATATTTGGAAACGTGGCTCTCCGTGTCCCACTCCCACTGCTTCAAAAAGCAAAGATTTTCCTCAATGCATCTTAAGCTCACAGATACCTACTGAGGAAAGCCTTGTGCATTTTCATTTTAAAACAACCTGAGTGTGAGCTAGTCTGCGCCTCAAGTGGGTCTTTCCAGCCATTCTCATCTCGTGGCTGGCAGCAATGGTGGTCTGACTGGCACATGCCCAGACCAAGCTCCAGGACATAGAAAAAGCCAGATGCATCACTCCAAGAGCTGCGGTTGTGCAGATGCATTGGAAACACCTCCTGACTGCAGAAGGAAAGCACCTGTAGAAATCCTCATCTCTCCCACCATCAGGTATTTTAGCAGCCCCCAGACACAGAGATAAGAAGATAGCAGTGCGCTAGTCGTTAAACATACCTGTTGTGTTAGTATTCACTGATTTAGAAGCATTTCAAAACTGAAAATTCGAAGGCTGTATATTGATTGACAGCCTTAAAAATTATCTGCTATATATTTGCTGATATTTCATTTACCAGGAGGTTTAGCTGAAGCTAGAAGCTGGACGGGGACCACTTGCACTTAGCATGGAGACTGACCCAAACACTACCATGTAGTGGTAACTGCATGGCAAAAGGCTCAGCTGCTAAGATATGAAGAAATCATCCAGTGCCCAGCTGGATGCACCATCAATAATGAACATAGGTAAAGGAAGCTCCAGCCAGGAGCATGAGAACTGAGAGGGAGGCAGCTGCCAAAAGGTCTCTGTTAATATCAGGGACAACCAATCTCCCAGCCAGGAGGAGGAAGACAAGCTTCAAAACAAAGAAAATATTTCTCCAGATTCACATAGTAAAGACAGATATAAACAGATCAGGATAGCAGGAAGATGTGTCACCTGTCCCCCAAAAGTCACTGGTTCAGATGCTTCCAGTAAAATGCCATCAGAGAGCCTTTATCCACATGGCAGTTACACCATCACAGCTCCATCATAGCAGAGTCCCTACAGAGTCACTAAGATAGAATGGACCACAAAAACCTAGTTACATATTTACACTGTTAATTTGTCCCCAACTGAATAATTAAAATTCTTGTTTGACAGGAATTAACCCATAGTGCTACTCACACACTGTCCTTGAAGGTGCTCCTAACGCATAGATTGGCCAAGGTCTTCAAGGCTGTAGGTTCTTCAGCCAGATCAACTCCCACTAACCACAAACAGTTAAACTTTGGCTAAGTAGCAGAGCATAATCAAGCCACCACAACTAGATCCAAGTCTAGCCTTTCAGAGCAGTCAAATCTGGGGTTAGGTCTCATTCTGAGAACTGTACTTGTTAGAGACATTTCCACAATTTACAGACCTCGAGATGCAACAGGCCCCGATATCATCATTTTCTAAATACTATCTGCATAGCAGATGTTTTGTGTGTGTGCACTATCCCTCAAGCCTCTGCCATCTGCTTTTTACCTAGTAAGTCAGGTGTTCAGTTTTTTTATTGAAAAGAAGAAAATAGGCGGGTGGGTGGGGGTGTGTTTCAGTTATTCTCTACACTCCTGCAAAACCTTGTTAGAAATTCTTTAAACAAATTTGGAGAAGTGGAATGATTCCCCTTTACTCACATATGAAGAATTACAGAGTAGGGCTGTAAGAGGATGAATTGGCAGCATGGACAACGGAGCCTGACACCACCTGGCTTTCTTCCTCCCTTTTAAATAAGCAAAGAGTAATATGAAGAGACACCACGGACACAAGAGATCTCTGACACCAGTCAAGGTATGGAGGAGGAACAGTAATTCTGGATAAATACTGGCATATAAATATGGCCAGCAAGAGCAGGGGATGTAACAGATGGATCAGAGTCCGAGTCCTCTGAGGAGTTCAGACTGCAATCCTCATCCAGCAGTGGGTCAGATCCTAGATAAGATTGAAGAAGGAACCAGCATCAGATCCACAGAAGCAGGACCATGGTGCTTGAGAGCTGCCCAATCCTCTGCCCCTCTCCCCACAAGGGACATAAGTCAAGAAGCAAACAGCATTTTAATGGACCATTGCTGGTGATGGACCACCTGGGACACTTGGCAAGTTCCTCATTACCAGCCCCAGAGAAATAGCAATCATTGCAAATCCTACGCAGTTTAAGTTCAGCACCTTTTCTGATTACTGCTTGTGTACAGGAAGCTTCCCTGCTAGAGCAAGTTGTTTTGCTATTTCTTCACACTCAAATAGAGTTAGTTTTTTAAAAAATATTTTTAAACCTACTTTAAAGTTAAAAGATGCAAAAATCAAACAGCATGAATGACTCTCCTCACTGCCCAAGCCTTACAGCATTGCCAGTTTCACAGTTCTCCCTCAACGAGACCTTGGTAAATATTTTTGCAATGCTTTGAAACACTAATGGCAAATATAAACCTGCCATATGTGGAAGTAAGTTGTATTGACCACTGATAAAAGCACAGATAAGTAAAACTGTGCTAATAGGAATGTTTGGAGAAAGCACATTACTCATCCCAAAACAGACAGCTACAATCACCCAACCAGTAAGCAGAGGCACTGCCATCCTGGGCTTCTCTGCCCACGCTCTCAGCAAAGCAGCAATTTCAAGGGTGATTTTTCTCGCCTGTAATGTGAAAATGGAACTGGATCAAAAGCAAAATCTCTTTTCCCAGAGGTCAGCCACACAGCAACTTCAGTCAGCACATGCTATCTTCAGCATCCGGAGGACTCTGGAGGATGACCGACTGTCAGCAGCAATGAAATCTTAAAAAAACCCCACAGCAGTAACCCTTGGTAAGAGTTACAGCTCCATGCCCAGTCCACAGAAGCTAAGGTGTCCACAGCACCCTCTCAGACTGTGTTTACATTATCAGTTGTTGTCAAAACATGACTAATGCACTTTCTTTCTCTGAGGGTTAAGAACAAAACCTCTTTTACGGGACAGAGCCTGCTCTGGTGGTTGCCAGAATCAGACTCACGCTGTGGATGAAGACTGGGATCTCACAAGTCATTCATGACTCCTCTCTCCATGTGGAGCAGAGTCCCTCCACACGCCCACCTTCCTCCCAACCCCAAATCAGCCTTTGCTTACCCCTCTGTGGCTCTGAGGGTGGGATGGAGATGCAGGTCATCCCTACCACTGCTTTATCCAAACGAGCCACAGAAAGGCTGTGGAAAGAAGGGCTGTCTCTTGCAAACATGAGGATGGGTGAGAGTGAGGCAGCAACTGCTCCACGGAGCTTGGTGCTCCTTACATGTTCTCTCTTCCAAGTCGATTGCCTTTTCCATTTGTGGAGCAGAGCACTGGTTGGTTGCTAAGTCATATAAAAAAAAAAAGAGACAAGCAAACTAAATGCATCTCAAAATTGTTGTATCATCCAGGATGGGTGAGAGTTGTATTGCTCAATGCCACAGTCTGCCCTATGCTTGTAGGCAGCACTCTGCCACAGCTCAGTAAATAAGTAATAGCAAAACAGATTCCTCATTCAGCTGCCCATTAATAGAGGGAGGTTGCTGTAAGCTGCACCAGAGCACCTCCCAAGGGCCTGTGCCAGTCAGAGATGCTTGGTAGGACAACATATAGGTAAAAGTTTTCCTTGCTCAAAATGGTGAGAAGAGAGCACTATTCTGCTGCTTCTGTAAGCACCTGCAGATGAACTGAACAGGTCGTGGTGATCAAGACAACTCTTCAAGGAAAATCCCAAGTTATATGACTTTTCCCACAGAGAGAGAAAAGGGGCCATACAGACATGGACTTGTGGGAAATGGCACATGGGATTTGCAGAGCCCTGAGCAAGGAGAGGAAGGGAAATGCTGTTCAGAAGTCCCTATAATCCTTGTCTTGAACTAGGGGTGCAGGGAGCTTCCAAAATACAGGATGGGAGGGTGGGATCTTAGTGGTAAGAAGAGAGAGACATGAAGAACTGTTGTATATGCAATACACTTGGTCTCCAGAGGCAAAATGTGCAACTCTCTGGTATGTAAACATAAAGATTGAGTAGGTATTAGCATTATTAACAGCCTTCCTTTCACTGTTAGCATTGCTGCAATCTGACACCTCAGGCATTTGGAAGCTGTCTGAGAGACAGCAGGATTTCACCAGGCAGCTGCTGAGCAGAGGGGACCATTTAGCAGACACCTCAGGAAACACCCGGGGTGCCGAAGTGGAGGATGCAGGAAGTCCAACACGATGATGTCTCCTAGCCCAGCACCGCCCAGCGATATTCTATCTAGCTCAAACATCTCTCATGTGGCCTAGTTTAGGTTTACTGAATACACTAGCATAAAAGCACGAGTAATTCTTGTTTGAACAGGCCCTGGATGACACTGCAAAGCAGCAACACACCACCCTGAGCCTGCTTCCAGATGCCCAACCCTGGCTTGGGTCTTCTCTCCCTGCTAACAGTGTAGGGAGTTTAGTGATACAATTCATAAACAGATCTGCCTAGAGGTGATGAACACACATAAACTCAGCAAAGCCTTTCATTCCTTCTGTAGTCTGTAAGAGGCGGTCACGTTGCTGGCAGTGGTTGTACAGAGGAAACTAAGTGACCATAGAAACAGTATGGGAAGCCTTGTGGTTGAGAGCAGGCTGTAGGGTGTGCCCAGGAGACCAGCGTCTCCTTGTGCATCAAATCCTGTGGGTGCTGAATCCTACCAAGCTGTGCATTTAGATGAGATGTTTAAAAGCTCGTTGCAGAAAACAAAACAAAACCACCACAAATACACACAAAGAGCATTTAGCACATGGCTGATCTCAGGGATGTTACTCCATAAGCCTCTGCAGTAGGCACCTCCACCACAGATAGCTCCAGATACTCCAGTCCAGGAGCTTCATTTGGGAATTAAGCAGTGAAAAGTCAGAAGGCCAGAACTACAACTAGAATAGATCTAGGCCATTCTCTGAACCACGAGGCATTTCTCACACACTCATATAACTGAGAAGAACATGTGCCAGAGAGAAAAACAGCCATGTGTTTTTTTAGATCTCACAGGTGCTAAAGAGACCAAGGTACTCAGTACCTTACAAATATATACATGCTTCCACAGTTGGAAGTAATGATGACAAAAATCTACAGTTAGAGCACTGAACATACAGCTTTGGTTTAGCTTCGTCCTAAATTTGTTCGCTATTGCTTACAGCATCTACAAGCAGAGCTGCAGAAGAAAAACTAGATATAAATATGTATGATCCAGCCCAAGCAGAATGTAATTTGTCCAATGTTATATCAGTCCTTCAAGATACGTGCATGTCTATCAGATGAGCTGAGACCCTGAGCAGGAAGTAAACTTCTTCAAAGAGATTCTACTGATAAGTTGTGAAACACTAACTAAAGGTGGGACTATGAGCAGCATCGGTTCTTGATCATCCTAATGGTTTTCATCAGTCTGGAGGGTACAGAAGGGCTTGCTTTGGTTTCCAGCTTGGTTTAGAGCTTTAAGATAGGTGTATGAAATCTGGCCATTGCTGGTTGTTCTGCTGGAAAAACCCCAACAATCACCGGGCCTGTTCTTAATGAATGTAGTCAAAGGGAACTCAAGAAGCATTTAACATCTAAGTCAGGAATCTAAACTGCCCGATGGATTTTGAACTTAAGTGGGTATTAATCGAATAAAGTTTCAAAGCATTCTACTTAAAAATCCTTTATCCCATCAGATCATCCTAATGTCATTTTCACTCTTATGTCCTGAGCAGGCAAAACTGAAAGAAAGAAGAAAGAATAAAAAAGACCTTAAAAACCTAACAGAACCTGAAAGACAGACACACTTTTAGCTTATGTTCCATAAACCAGAAAAGACAGCACAATAGGATGACCAGCCCTCCCACAAGCCATCTTTAACACAAGTCTGCTGGGACATCTTGCAGCAAAGCACAGCAGACACCTTCACTTCGCTTCAGACTGACAGACCTTTCAGGAATTTTTACCATCTCATTTTAGCAGCAGCTTGCACAAAAGGTCTTCAGCATTCAATTAGTTCCCATTTCAGAATTAGAAAAAGATATTCCCAGCACTGTCACAGAGAAAAAGCAAGAGGTAGGCTCTCTCTGACACCTGGCTACTCTGTGAGAGGCTGGATACACCAGTCCCCTGATGTATCTCCAAGCCAAGGTTTTTTAAAGTTGCCTATTATGTCAATGTGACACAGAAGTCTTTTGTTGTATTATTCTGTAAAGCCAAAAAACACCATCTCTAAGCAAAGCAGGGTGCCCTACATTTCAGAGATGACTTGCCCATTTTAATGAAAGGATCCCATGAAGTTGCTGTCCCCAAGCCTACCACTACACACTGGGGTGAACGTGGAGGGGCTCCTTTATGCCAGTACACAAATGTCTAGTAACAGCAACGAATACAGAAGCTGAGAATTTAAATGACTTGGTATCTAAGTGAATTCATTGGAAATACCTTTTTTTATTCCTAGTAGATAGCCTGAAGATACGCAGAGACTGGAAAGTGCATTCAAGATGCTGAATTTGATGTTGCTGCCTATTTACGTCAATACAATTTCCAAATCAAAATACTAAAGCAAATGGTCTTCCCCAGGGAACAGATGTTTGAACACAATGATGAGGACCAATTTAAGAACATCAATATAACTGGAATGTGTTCATTATGTCGAGGCTCCAGCCACCTCTAGCAGAGATGAGTTGTGATTCCCAGAAAGGAGATGACTCCACCAGAGACAAGGATGAAAAATTAGTTCCCTTTTTTGTCCCCTTTTTTTCTTCCAGTAGTGGGCTGGTGAACTTTAGGAGAGTGTCTTTCCCAGGGAGATGCTGCCTTACACAGCAAGCCAGCATCTGGTATTTTTAAAAGCAGCAGTAATGTTCTCCAAGCCAGTTGCATACAGAAGACAAAGTCTCTGCAGCTCTTCTGCACACAGAACTATTTTTCTCTTGCACTTGGTTCCAAATCAGGCTTGCAAGTGCTTCCCTACTTCCTAACAGTGAGTGAAAGAGTATGTGTGAATGACTTGAGGAAGCAAGAAAACATAGCAGGTTCACTGGATGCTGCAACATATGAGGATTTTCTGTTTGCTTCTTACAAGTTCACTGCCTTTGCATCTAAAAATATGTTATTATACTATCTACTTTTCAGCAACATCTTGGATCAAAGCAAGATGAAGGCATCATTTTGCCAGATTCTGTACATAGTTACAGGTTCCTTTGAATCCAGCTCTATAGCTGAAGCTTCATTACAACACTGGCCTATGTGACCCAATCCTTCCCAGAGTGTGCACGGGCACTCCTAGGCTATGCAATTGTTGACTGCCACTGTGTAAAGCAATGTTTTGGGTTATGCTGTGCAAATAGCTTTGTATTGTTATCTTGTATGGATAATTATGAGACCACGGCAGCCTAGCAACTTAACTGAAACAGCAGATAGGTTCAGAAGCAAATTCCTAATTGTGGTTTTAAGAATTGTTTTCCTTCCCCTACTTGCAATCTAATTTTTAGCAAGATCAGAAACCATGACTCAAAAGAGCTGGGTTCTATTTCCAGTACTGGCAATGGTTTTCTGACCTTGAGTGTCTGTTTCTAGTTTCTAAATTTACAAAATAGAGATGATAAATTTTCTCCACTTTGGACAGATTTGGAGATCTTCAAATGACAAGTGCTATATAAAAGAGTATAAGCTCCTGCCAGCATACTACTTAATAGATGTTCTCTGAGATAGTAAAGCAGCAGACAGAGTAAGCAATTCCTAAGCAAGTCATACACCCTCTTCAACCAAGAACAAAGGAGAACTAATCTTTTAGATGAATTCAAAGAGCCCTGGGCAAGAAGAAATGGACTTCTTTATCTATTCCAGCCTTTTTTACCCCAAAGTTTTGACAAGTGGAGATCCATCAGTACATACTTTGTTGAGAGTTATTGATTGTTACTGCATTATCACTGATGCTCAGCACAGCCCTCGTATTTTCTCTGCTGTCATCCTGAAATTAAGACAGCAACCAGTTTGCCAGTAAGTTGTCTCTGCAACCATGTCTTCACCACCTTTTCAGTAACACTGGTTTAACTGCTGCATCTACAACAGAACAAAGTCTGTTCTTGTGCCATAAATGAAAGAGGGCTGTAAACTGAAACTGGAAACAAGGCTTAAAATTACATGTAAATTCTCACCAAGGTTATAAAAGGGCCACTTGAATATGAAACAGAGATAGTGAACAAATCCTGGAATAAGCTTTTAAAGAGAGAGGAATCCAGGCCAAATAGAAACACACTAAGTATAATTTACAATGAGCAATGTGTAAAAAGCTATCCAAATCATGGAGCTCAAAATGAGAATAAACAGTGATCTTCCAATAGGGACAAGTACAGATAAGCTAAGTATCTGCTAAAAGGCTGAACTTTGAGTAACCCTTGTTGAATCACTTGGTAACACCCAAAGTCATCACTATGTTTCAATAACGGCCAAGAAGGACTGCAGCAAAAATAGTGCATACTTCAAAATGGCTAACCTGGCATTCAGTGCCTGTCATCACGTACAACAGAAACGATTGTTGCTGTGCAGTAAATTATGTAAAAAACAGACATGCAACCCTCTTCTGCCTACAACAAGCACGGCTGATCCTGCAAGATAACTGATTTGCCCGACAAGATGGAAGAATGCCTGCAGCCATCGAACTACTGCAATAAAGAACAAACAAATGAACAAAAAAAGCCGAGCCTCGCTCAGAACACACGTCATGTATTCATCCCCATCTTGATCTGCACAGGCATCGGTGGAGGTCAGCACGATCACTTTGAAATGTGAAATGCATCAGGTGTAAACACCTGGAAGAGTGCTGCCCACAACAGAAAACAATAGAAAATGCCTCTTTAAAGTATTTTTATACACTTCAAAGTGTTTTCACAGTTGTCAAGACTCTCTGACAGACTACTTCACCACTAACTGGTGGAAATAAAAATCAAACACAGAGTGAAGCCATTCAGGTATCACAAGGAAGAGTGTGGAAGGAGGCTCTTGGAGCACTGTTAGACAACAGTGGAGAGGGCAGTCTGGGTGGCTGAAGAAATGCAGGCTCCAGGTGGAGCTAGGAGCCACTAGGTAGGGGGTAAATTGTTTGACCATCACATTCATATTCAGAGTGATGACTGCCTTTCAGTTTTTTGGTTTCAGAGGACACAGGTCCTGTGTCCTTAGCCTAGGACAGGTTTACTTCTTAACTAGGTAGACTCTGAAAATATAAAGTGACAACCTTAATATGGAAACCTTTCCCCCTGCCCCAGTCTTCTCCAGATCTTTGGGAACAGGAATCATCATCCAGCACTTTATACCTTCACTGAGGTGAGTCAGATATTCATTGAGTGTTGATGACAACATCTGACCAGCAAGCAGTCATTGTCCTCACCACAGCAACGAGGAAGTGTGCAAACACACTAGAAACACCACCCCATGTCACGCTGGCAGCAATCACCTCTCACCAAAGAGATCAGTCAGCACTGGAGGGAATGAGCTATCCAGGGCAATGGGGCTCTTGTTGTGGTCTAACTTCACTTGGCTTTTTCCCAAGCCTTCCAGCAGAAAACAAAAGGTGAACGCTAGACAGTAGAAGACACACAAGGTCACACAATTGCCCATTGCAATCACAAAGCACAGCAGCAGAACTTGGCCAGCTCAACAAGTATCTTGAGCATCTCTTGCCAGGTACTTGAGTTGCCAGCAGAGATGGTGCAGTTTCTTCCAAAAATGTTGCCTTCTTAAACAAACTGGACAGATTGTTGTGGAGATGCTAAGAGAATGTCAATCTGCTAAATGTCAGAAAGGTTTTGACTAAACTAGGAAGAAAAATAGTCAGGAATTGCAGCTACATAATTAGTAACAAATCTTTAATTCTACATGTTTGGATAGTGAGGCTGATTTAGAATCAATTGCTGAAGTGGGGCAGGCAAGAGGCCAGATTCAGATCTTCTTTACATCACTGGAAACGTGGAGTAGTGCCACTGAAGCTAAAAAAGTTCATAATGCTGAAACAGTCCCACGCCTTACAGCTTGTTAAAAGCTAATTTAATGCAAACACTGCCTTTTTTTTTTTCTTAATCATCTTTTTGCCTATTCATGAAATATACCTGAGCCCAGGAAGACTGAGGTTGCTCATAGGCAGGGGTTGAGCCAGGAACAGGTCCAAGGAGTGACCAAACTTCAAGTCAACTGCTGGTTTCTACATCTGAAAGCTCAGACCACAGACTCCTTTCCTTCGTGTGGTCTCTTCTTGTAAATATCAGTTTCATTGATGAAAGATCCTGAACAAAGAAAAATACCTTCAGAGAGCAGTTTGTTCCTGCTCGAATGATTGAACCACAGAGATGGACTCTAATGGCAGACACTTGACTTCTAGCAGGCTGTTAGGACAGAGTTAAGAAAGAAGTTCTTTTGATATGCATAAGATTCTTTAGACTCACAAAAGAGTGAGCAAGTCACAATTGATATCTGAAGGTTATTTTGTGAACTGACACATCTTCCATTTTACACATTATTCATATATAATCCATAGAAGAGGGTCAGTAGCTGACTGACACCAAGATGTTGAACATCTTCCAGCTTAAAAACGGCTTCCAGTGTCCCAGCTGCTTTATCAATTGAATCTAGAGTCACAAGGACAAAGTGACCATGACATGTGTCACCACAGAAAATGTGTGTTTAATTGGAGTAAATGATATCTTCTCCCCCTTGAAGTTGTTACTACCAGCAACCCTACACCCTGCTATCAACATCTCTTACAAAGGAAGCAAGGCCAGAAATTTTTGCCTCTTTTCTCTTGTCAGGAAGGGTCTTTTTACAATAGATGAGCAAGTGTGGTGAAGGAATTAAAAATAAACCAGAAAGCATGGAAATAAAGCTAATACCAGTCTCTTTGGACACACAAAAATGTATTACAGAAACATACCACATACGATCTCAAACCCTTTCATAATCTCCTCTTGGTGACTTTAACATGGTAGTCTTGGATGAGTCAGTGGGAGATCTGCCCAAGTAAAAACCTCAGGATTGCACCCTCCAAAATTATCTTCACCAAAATCCAGAGAACTCTGCAGCCTTGATGTGTTCCCGCAATGTATTTTGTGTCATTCCAAAGACGAATTTTGGCTTACCAAAATTCTTTGGCTAGTCAAAACCAGGACAAAAATAGTGGTGTCTACCAAACTGAAAAGAAAACAACCTCAAAGCCATTTGTCTTTACAGTAATTTCAGTGTTATGCTACAAATATGAAGGTGGCATATGACATTTATACATGGCTTTCATCACTCCTTGTAGCAGTCAATAAGACAGGCTTGGAAGGAATGTTCAAGATGCAGACTTTGGTGGTTGAGCATAGTGCAACGAGATGGGGGAGGGAAGAGGCTACTGAAGGGCACTGAAGGAGGAAAGCAATGGGATGGAGCTTGGGTTTTGACTTCTGATGAGCATGAAATAATGGACAGTAACACTTTCTAAAGGGTCACTACTGGCTTATACAAGGAATATCAACTAAGGCAAGTGGGAGAGTTGTCTCAGTTTCCAAGTCCTTCTTCCAGATTGTTTACAGAGTTGGGGTACCTTACATGTTCCAGGGTGAAATATTTTGTCCAAGGTCACATAGAAAGAGTAGAACATAGCAAAGAAATAACAGCAGGTGTCAGACTATAATCCCACCTCCTGACCACTCTCCTTCACCACACTGTTCACAACCCAACCACATGGAAAAACCTTACTCTGCAACTGCACAGGCCAGACACACCAGTGAAAGGAATGTTTTTCTCTGGAGAAAGGCAGATGGAGCTGCAAAATATTCCTTGTGCCAGGTGAGCTCACACCAATAATCTTTTCCCATACTATCTCCTTCGTCCCTCACTTCACGCCGCCACCCCTTTTCACTTTTGCCCAGTATTTTACTACCCTTTTACATGTGTTACTGGTAGGAAGGGCACCTCAGCATTTCTGTAACGTCCACTGACTCCGAGGACCTGAAACCACACAGGTCTGCTTAGCTGTACTCAGCAGAAGGTCTTGCTGTACCACAATGCTGGCTGTTGCCCAGGGCTCTTCCCACAACACCTGGCAGCTCGGCTGTTTTTACAGCCGCTTTTCAGCAGCAGCACAGAGAGTTTCCTTGGAGCAGAGCAGCTAACGAAGGCAGTGACAGAAGCTGAGGCCACCTGGCCCAGAGCTGTGCCTAATGTCAGCAAGGGGATTTTACCCAGGCTGTCCTTAAGAGGATTTGGGAATCATCTACTTGCAGAAAACAACAGTTGCATCTGCGGCTCCAGTGCAAGTCGCTCTCATCTGCTCCTGCAAAGCTCATTTCTGCCTGGTCCTGACTTCTCAGATTACGGGATCCTGCCACATTACACAGATGCTCATGAAGAACAGGGGGTTG
This sequence comes from Aegotheles bennettii, assembly GCA_013398125.1. Taxonomy (NCBI): domain Eukaryota; kingdom Metazoa; phylum Chordata; class Aves; order Caprimulgiformes; family Aegothelidae; genus Aegotheles; species Aegotheles bennettii. The sequence goes on along the minus strand of VZRW01013704.1, from coordinate 784,002 downwards.
GATACAGGCAGAGGGTCAGCACCAGATCAGGTGTATTCAGAATGCTCGGTAAGTAGCTTCATCTATCACACAGTAATTTAAGCAGCCCCACTCAGAGCAAAGAAATAGGCCTGATTTTCAGAGGCTGGATATTTACAGCAGGTTGGATAACACTGAGCAAACTCCTGAGGCTTCAGAGATGATTTAAGGGGATTGCAGTGTGTTCAAAGCTTCCAAAAATGTGACCAATTATTTAGCAGTTTAAATTAGTTAAACATTAAAGCTCAGCTCTCAAGTGATAACCCAAATATAGTTCCTATATCAGAGGCAGGAAAATCATCATAATGTCAGGCATACAGAGGTATATAGTGGTACCAAAGTGATATATCTAAAAGGAAGAGGGAAAGGAATAGAAACTCACTAATGCAGGACCTAAAACCTGCCTACTTTTCTTAACTTCTTGAACACTAAGGTACATGCAGACCAGCCACCTTGATTTTTCCTCCTTTCCAATAGCGAAAGATAAGATCAGCAAGGTGTCTATAAATTGCTTTTACGGATTTTATAGTTAGGGGCTTTTTCACTTTTTAGATTCTATAACTAGAGTTCCAGTTTAGATTTCAGCTGTGGCTTCATAAAAGAAATCAAGGATTGCCCACTTGACCCTTAAGCAAATCAATCCTAATCCTCTAATACAATAATCTTCCACAGGACTGAGCACTGTTTCACCCCCAAGGTGGTCCCCACCAGGTCAGGATTAAACCACCGTACTCTCATCCCACTGATGGCACTGCAATATACCTGTTGCATGGATTAGCAATGGGCTTTCTCTGCCAGGACTCTGCATGTCATTGTCAGTAGGGACCGGCCTGGATGTACAGTGTGTGCAGAGATAGGTGTCAGAAAGCAGGGACAGAGCGAGCTGCAGCACATACAGGGCACAGGTACAGTGATGAGCTGGGCCTGGTGGATGTTGTCTGACTTGTTACTATAACTACCCTCAAAAAAGGTTTCTCCTAAAGTAACCATTCCTAGCATTTGTCTATCCTAATCTCTAGGAGTTTTTTCCAAAATACTTAGCTAGAATATTCAGCCATAGGTGGTTGCCCCTTAACTGCTTTCTCACAGCCTTCTCCAAGGCAGACTTTACCTCTCTTCAGCTCCTCAATGGAAATGAATTTACTTATTTTTATTATTTTCTCAACAGAAATAGCTCCCACTGCCTCATGGTTCTTGTTCACCTCCTCTGGGCTCTATGAAGTGTTTCCACATTCTTCTCAAAGCATGCTGGCCAAAACTGGACATGACATCCCAGCTCAGACCCCATCACTGAGGGGAATGACTGTCCCAGCTCTGGGGCTTCTGCCAATCCCCTCGAGAATAAAATGTCATTCTTTGCAGCAGGTTTACACCATGTCTCGCTGAGTTTGCTTCCCAGATCCCTGATGCACTAATAGTGATCTGCACCCACAAATTCCTTTCCAAGAACAGCATCATGATGTTGTCTTTACTGAGTCGCATCTGCCAATTCCAAGTTACTTCTCAAATTTTATTATCAAGATCCTTTTGAGTTTCTAGCAAGTAAAGCACTTCAAGGTCTGGCCCGCTGGTATAACAGATACCAAACTTATCTTTCTGCAGAGTTCACTCAAATGAAATTACTCCCTTCAAACAATGATATGGACTTAAAAACTGCCTCAGACATTAAGCCACTAAAGCACACAGGCAGGCATTTTACAGATGACCTTCTTTCCAAATATAGCTACTGATACTGTTGTTAATTATCAGGTTTTAAGGTCAATTAAAAATAATGAGTTTCCCAAAAAATCATCTCACTGGTATCTCCAGCAGTCATACCTCATATGTTTGTTTTAGAGCTTAGCTGTTCAGGGCGAGATCAATATCATAAGCAGAGGGTGCTGCAGGCACCTGATCGATTGAGAGATTTTTCTCAGGCCAATTCATTGCTTTTAAAATTATTTATTGCACATCAAATATGAACAAATAATCCTTTAACGTCACTCTTGACACCAATTCTAAAGGCTGCACTTAGCTGCTTTCCTAGATAACCACTGATGAAAAAGCAGCAGCGTCTCGGAGTGGATGGAGCCCAGGATCAGAGTGAAGTTTCATAAAGGAATTAGGAATTGCTCTGCTAGGTTAAGTCATTGATCCAGTTAAAGGATTGAAGACATAGGCACATAACCAGTTATTTAACCTATTAGCCCCCAGCAAGTGAGCCACAATAATTTGTGATGTCCAAGCTCTCAGCCTGCTGAAACATGCTGAAAAATACTGTAGCTTCCCTCATCTCTGAGGTGAGTCTATTCCTGGGGGAAGGTTTGTCAGCAATATTCATTTCAGAAGCATCACTGCATCAAGAGCCTGCCCTAAGTGGCATCTTAATTATCACCCAAAGGATAATCAATACAGAGAGACTGTGACAAGTAGGCTACTTCACCAAATATCTCAAATATTTTAAGACTCTCCAGGAGAAGAGGCAAAACATGAAGGAGCTTACTGGCTATTTCTTCTTATCATCTATTTCAGAGCCACTCTGATGCTGTCAGATGCAGCTCTGCGCTTTTCGCACTCCTGGTGCAGCAGTGAGGAAAGCACAAGCTGAGTGCTTGCCTCCTCAAATCTGCAGTGAGGATCTTGGACACTGTCAGCTTGGAAAGTCATTCAGGGAGAAGACAGCAAATACTTTTGAATGAGAGGCTCCAGTATAGACAATGGAGAGGGGGACAGATGCCTGGCTAGCAGCTGCTTTGGGAATGGGAAGCCTTAGCAGCAAGCGCCAGACCCAGCAATGCCACTATTGACAAGCTCCTACACACACAAGACCCAAGCGTTTAATTGAAGCAAAGCTGTAATTTGAACATTTACCTTCTGAAATCTCCAGTAAGGAGGGAATTGCCACATCAGATCTCTCCTTCACACAGAAAGGGGAGAACAAAAATAGTAGCAGCAGGTGCTCCTGTTCCTCAATGTGATTCCATTTGGCATGTGAAATATAGTAAGTTCAAAACAGTAATTACAGAATAATGCATATGAGAAAAAGACACAACTCATGAAAATGAAAGCAATTACAATCAAAATTAGTGGGGAAAGAGAATTAATGGAAAAAATATGACTGATGATGGAGATATTTTACCAGGTGTCAGAAAAGTGACAATCAAAGAGAAACACGTACTCAGAAAAAGAGATTTGTTTCATAAAATAAAGGAAATCAGCTAAAATACAAAGTCATATGTAAAAATGGATTAATTTGATAGAATTATTGAATAATTTAATAGTCAAGAATTGTTTTAAAAGCTGGTGGACAATAGTGAACATTCCACCAGTCAGGTCCCTTAATGGATGCAAGTGCCTGAGGTGACAGGAAGAAACCAGCAGCCGTAAGGGCAGCCACGAAATTTTCTGGTAATTACAATCTATGGAACAAATGTTTGGGAGGAAATTAGCCAAAGTGTACATATGATCACTTGATGGACAGATGCATATCCAGTCACATCTCCCAAAAAAGGCCACAGCACATTAAGTGAAATGAGAGAACACACTGATTAGGAAATGTAATCACGAGGAAGAAATAATAAATAAGCAAGAGGCTCTGGGAAGGCTGGCAGCAGACAGCAGAGGGAGAGCAGACTCCAAGGATACAAGCTTGGCGCATCCTGAAGAAAACACCCCCTAATAAATAAATTCCACGGGGAAGGGAAATCAGCCCATTTGAAGAAAACTAAGCACTACTGAAAAGTAAATTTGATATCGGTGTGAAAGAGGCCAGCATGGAAAACTGAGTCAGTGCAGAGGACTGAGGTGATTACATGATGATTTGGATGATTGCAGTCTCTCTGATCATGTATGATATATGATGATTACAGTGAAATGCTATATGCTCAATACAGCAACTTACAGTCCAGTCCATTCTCATGAGTGGAAGATCTGTAAGAATATTTATTTAATACGCAGAATTATTTCTGAGGTCAACTGAGGCAGGGTAAATCTGTATCATCCAGCTAACAATCTCCCACACAAGATAAAGTCCTGTTGGGTCGTGCATCGTATTTCAGATCCCACAGCCCTAGGATTAAAGACAGATATTTTCCAACATGGTGATTATTTTAGCTTTTCCCTGGTCTTTGCTCTTGAAAATTACAGAAACACTCGTTAGAAAACCGCATTGCTACAATCTGAATTCACAAGCTGAAATGCTGTTCTTTGGTTGCACTTTAATTGCCATGCAGAAAATATTTCAGGGTGCAGATTTAAATACTAACAGCCTTTTAAAGTGTATTCAAACAGTAAAATATTTACAAGGAATGATTTTAAAGTGCATTACACAACATTACAAGACAAAATTCAGAGCCCTGCTGGAGAGAGGTGTCTGTCGCAGGGGGAAACCCTGCTTTTGCTAGTAAGCAGTAACTTTTTCTTATCTTCTCTTTAAGGTTTAATGTAATGAACACAGTGCCAACCAAACGTGTCGTGTTAACTCAGCAACACCTACTATTCACAAACACCTTTACCTTGAATGCAGATAAACTAAGATACCCAAAAGCAGCTCTTCTCCACAATATCTCTACAAACTTTCCACCCGTCCTGTATGACCACCCTTGATTGAAAGAGAACTCTGGGAGGAAACGTTAACAGATCACTTCTCTGCCTTTCACATGGACACCTGCTGACCTGAACCCACAACACAACTTGAGGTCAGCTAGGTAAACTCTGGGGACATATCCACTAGGAAGCTGTTGAGAACACAAACTCCTTTCACAGGCTGTCAGCATTCTCCACTTGGTCACGACAGAGTTCAGTGTTAAGCACTGACTATCTCAGCATCTGCTATTATTCCAAAGAAAAGGCAGCAAATGAGAACAAGTGACGATGGCTACTTGTATGCTTCATTTTCAGTGAAAATGACAGCGATTACTGTGTCTTAGCTGAAAAGGATAAAAATACATACAAGAACATGACCCAACTGCAGATAGTCAAGACTACTGCCTGCTGTAGCCATCAGATAATCACAGAAGTACAAAACAAGAGAGGAAAAAAAGCTTATAGCAAAGCCATACCAGTCACTGAAGACAGAAAAGCACTGTAAAATATCTGTATTAAATAAGAATCAACAGAAGAAATTCCTGTATCAGAAAAGCTCCTCCTGCATCAGAAAGGCCTCGTGACTCTGTAGGGAAGCAAACACACTGGGCTTAAATTAGCAATACATGAAACTTAGGAGAAAGTTCCTTCCCCACTAAGCTTTGGATGGGAAAGATGTCCACTGAAGCTTATGGCCCAGCTGTCCAATAATTACACAGACAAAAAAACAGGCAGCACACACATTGCCTAAAAGTATCTAGAATTAATTAGGACAGCATCCATTTTCCTTCTATAGTGGAATGCAGAAATTAAACATTTTGATCTAATTGTAAAAAATACTGATGTCTACCTAGCAAATCCCTTCTTCCTTGCAAAGAAGGAACCTTACAGCTGAGCCTTGTTCTGGCTGAATTCAGTGACAAGATTTCCACTGATTTTTATGAGAACAGGAATGGATCTTCCAACACTGTGGGTCTGTAACAGAGGAGCCCAACCTAAGCATGGACTGCTTTTTCAACACAGCACGAGCAACACAACTTCAGCAAAAACTCCCCAGTATATCCACAGCACTGGCATGAATGAGATCTCTAGAGGACTTTTGTATCTCTCAAGCAACGCAATAACTGTTAGATTCGGCACTGCTGAGTTTTACTCAGCAGTGATGTGGGCTGAACTTGGGTGATCAAGAAGACATCACAAGAGCTTCAGCAGGTTTCAAAAAAGAGAGAAACCTGCAAATGTGGTCAGCAGGGACCAGGGAAAGAAAACATCCCACAGGCACAGGGATGACTGATGGGTCACAAGGGCAGCTGAACACAGCAGCCAGTAAGACCTGGGGAAGGCAGACAGCCAGCATCCAGCCATCCTTCCCTGCAGCACTCCACATTTATTTTCTTTAGAGATTTCCCACACAGCTTTTGAGGCTTTTAGCATTCATTAGCCTATCCAGAACTGGCAACGAATTTCCTGGGCTTTGTGCAAATCTGTTGCAGCTGGTCAGGAGTTTGTGATAACGCCTGCATTGAGGCTCTGCCTGCAGACGCAGCATGTACCCAGGAGAGAGGGTATCCCTGCACTTTCAATTCATACTTACACACAGGATGCTCTGTACCCACAGCATAATGCTTTCTGCACATCAATGCAGCAGTTATCCAGATGTCAAAAAAAAGTATGTTCTTTTACCTTGTGCCCTTCTCATCCTTTCAGCCTGGTTGTCTCATGGTTAAATGTGAGCATTGAAGAGTATCTTCATAAATGCACGACTCTGAGCAGCACTGCAGAGAGCAGGCAGTGCATGCTGCATCTCACTGTGTGCTCCTCTCCTGTCACTCAATGAGCTCGTTAGGTAAACATAAAACAGGAGTACACCTCACAATTTTTCTTCTGTTTTATGAACCCCAACCAGTTTAAATACAATTGCAGTGACTCTTCTGTTTATACTATGCTGGCCTGTCTCAGCATAAAAATTAAACAATTAATGATAAAACAAATTAAGCCAGTTCTAGCCAGGGAATAAACACCTTCTGGGTACTGGTTAGAAACACAGTATTTGTACACCTAGAGCACATGTTCCTGACTTAAACGTGCTGCAACTGAGCAGCTCCCATTGCCTTTCATCAGAGGACCAAGAGCTCAGAGTCCCTGACAGGCAGGTCTCCAGTCCCCCCCTTAGCTGTCCAACTTCAATACCTACAACACGTAAGATTTCTATACAGAATGAGCAATACATTTCACTTCGGATCTCAAAATCTGCATGTTGTGGTCCAATTTCAATCTTGTTTATGCAAAACCAAACCAAGATTACTCCACAGAAGTCAGAGACGTTTTTGCAGGCATCAGTCAGGGACCCACTGAGCAAGGAGGTTTCAAGAAAGAGACAGCCTAGGAGGATGCCACTGCCCTGCTGCTTGACTTTGACAAGGCAGCCTCATGCAAGTGATGCTCCAGATCATAGCAAGAGAGAAAAGGCAGGTGGTCCGATGGGATGTATGTAAGCAAGGTGCAGAGCAGCTCCAAAGCGACACCTATTTTAGAGAGCAGCAGCAAGAAACATCTTTCCCCCACAGTGGGCTGCGCTGGCCTGATGCTGGATGCTTCAGGGCCAACCTGCTCCAGCTCTCCTCTGACTTGCACAATCTCCTCATCAGCCCCATCTGCTCCAATGAGTTGACAAGATCACTTACAGCAGCACAGCACAAAACTCATCACCTCCATGTCTTCAGCTGTTTGAGTTTGCATAAAGAAAATGCCAGGATGCCCAGCTCTGCACTGGAGGTGGGGTTTGCATGGAAGAGGCAGGAAGTCTGCCTGCAGTCTTGACCTACGTGGGATGTCAATATACAGACTGTCTTCTAGGCAAAAACTGGAAGCCAAGTACATGGGTATCTGCAGGATGTTCAAAGTCCTAACAGTAGGACAAGGAGTCTTTGTTTGTTGAAGGTGGGAAGTTCTCTTTGTGAGACTCCACCAGTTTCATGATAGTGTCACAGTGTTTCAAAATAATCTTTTCTTTTGGCAGAGGAGATACAAACTCAAAGATACTTGAGCAGAATTGGTCCTCCAGCTTCCTGTAGGAGATGATGACAACCTAGGAACTTGCCCGGCCTGATTCCACCTGTGTGCCGTTGACCTGGGGGATGCCACATACCTCTGCCTGCCATGCTGCTGCTGGGCACCACTCTAGAAGCAGTGCTACCCTTGGGAGAAATACAAAGTGGAATATTTTTGCAAATATGAAATCTACTGAGGCTTCTAATGAAGGAAGATTTGGAAATCTGTTAACACTTATAAAAATTATGAAATAGTTCATAATACCTTATTATCTCCTGCAAAAATGTATATGGCACGTTACTCTACTGGGGAAGAAAAAAAAAAAAAGGAAAAAAGCTTCTATTAGCATTCCAACAGGCAGTGTTACAGATAACACCACTGCACTCAAGAAAAGTCACCCAATTGCGAGCTTTACAATGAAAACATGCCCTGAAGGATAACAGCAATTGTGCTTGCTAGAATCATAAAATCTGTTAGCTAGAAACATCATATGATAAACTAGAAATAAAAGCATTATTCCAGCAAAGTTAGGTTCATTTGCTACACTGTTTATGCAGTATAGCTCCCCATTTGCGCTGGGCTGCTTCAAAAGCGGCCATCCAGCCATAGCTCTACAGTTCACACAACAGCTATACCAACTCCTTCCCATTCAATTAGGGTCAGGCTGCAAGACCTTCAGCCATGATGTGACTTGGCCCATTAACGTGATGGGGGCAGCTTGCTGCACAGTTACATAATACACCATCTATGAGCCCCCATTGTTATACGCTCAGTTCTTGATAACAACACAGCCCCTGAAAGCACTCTGGAAAGCAACACCACAATACACTTTTCCCTGAGGATGCAGTAGTGTTTTGAAGGACCAGGAGCCTTGAAATTACACTGATAGAAAAAGGTTAGAAATTATAAAAACATTTAACCCTTCCTGTCATGTACTGAAGACCCATGCCACAAACTGTTCTCTGACTGGGGAATGCTTACGCTCTTCACACCCCAGCAATGCCACATTTAACAGTCCTAAAATCCTCAAATGTGTTTATTATCTATCCATAGTCACCAATTATATTGCCTCTTCACAGAGAGAGCAAAACATCATGGTCAGAAATACATTTTGTTCTCATGTACCCAAATGGGTCACTTGCTCCTGGGTACCCGGACCTGGCAGAGCAGGGAACAAGCAACACAGCTCCACTGAACACAAGACCAGCCTTTCACAACTGAGATCTTGCACACCAAGATAGATGTTACAGACAGTAATACACAAATCTGTATTGCAGCCCAAGCAGCTGCATAACACTATCTGATTCAGTTTAGATTTACCTCCTGAAGGCCCCAAGGCTCCCAGGAGATAACGTGTCTCACGGAAGGGTAAGGCTCGAGAGCTCAGCTCTGCATGTCGACACATCTCTAACTCCCTGAGCACTATACGTATGGTAGATATCATACTTGGTAGATATCATGCTCTGAGAACGTATCCTCACTGCAGCGCTGGCTGTTTTCTAGCTGGAGTTGCTTTTCTGAAGTCACTTTTACATACCAAAAACATTTTTTGTGTATGATTCAGAAACATGCTATAGTAATAGAGGGGAGACAGGGAGTCTGCCCAGTTCTGTTCAGTTTTATCTCTACCAGCTGCTGTGCAAAGCTCAAGCAATTCAGGAATCATGGCAAAAACATTTTTCTAAACTGTCCTATGGTCTATTGAGAGGGACGGAAGTTTATTACCATCAATGACTCACTCCCTGCTGAAGCTTTTTCCTGGATGAACTGCGTTCTGCGCTATTGTGTTCCAGTAACAATAAATTAATAATAGGCGAGGGAATTCATAGTTTGCCTCACAAAAATGTAACCAAAGCAAGGAAAATATGGAATATGCTATAGAGATTAAGTGAAATATTTCATTCCTCCCCCTCCCATGTGCAAGAATTACAGCCCTTCATAACAAATCTCAGTCTCTTTGTCACAAGACACGCATGAGCATGAAGTATTGAAAAGTAATTGCGTTTATACCAAATGTAACTTTAAAAAAAGCACATTTTTTTCTGTCAGTTCCTGTAGTAAGTACAGAAAATTTGCGTCCCCCAACACAGCAAAGTCAGAAGAGATCTTAGGATACCTGGGATCAATTCCTGACCCTACTGATCTTCCTTTATGATTCCTGACAAATTTCTACCTCTTCCCCAACCCGTAAGCTAGGAACAGCACTTTCAGCTCAGGAGAAAGCTGTGAGAATAGCCTCCATTAATGATTTTTAGAGCCACATTTCACTACAGGGAGGCAGGAAATGCCATCTTAAACCCATCAGCACAAATTAACCAGATTTTTATGTGGAGTACAAAGTTGACTTCACCTTTGCATTAAAATAATAGGTTTATTCTCCTGGTTCCTATGCCATCAGCTGTCTTTGAATTTCATGCTATACATCAGTATTTCTGCAACATCATGCTACAAGCTTTTAGTTTTTTTAAACTCTACAGTAACGTGGGGAGTACCTCCCAATCTGTAAAAATAAAACCCACTTTAATACCTGGCTCATAGTGGAAACTCTAGTTTCATACTGCACTAACAAGGAAATATGGAAAAGATACTTTGAGCATCATATCCATCCACATCTGAGTTGATCAAAACATGGCTTAATCCTAAACTCTAACAGCGTTTTGTCTCTTCCATCTGTATTGTTTATCCATATTACGATCCATTCCTACCAGCATCCTAGCAGTACACCAATGTGGTCATGAGCGTGTGTACACCCTCCTACTCTCCTTGAAAGTCTATTACACAGGTTCAGCCCTGGGGACATCATTCCTCCGGACAGTGGCCCCACAGAGAAAGAGTGTGTCCCATTCAGTCTGTGCAGGAAGAGATACAGCTACTTACGGCCATCAAGGTATGGCACAAGGCACAGCCTGTTTACAGGAACAATCAAAACTCAATAAAGTAATTTCAAAATATGCCAGATGTCAGACTCTGTGTTTACAGAGAAAGCAAAGCAATCTGAAGGCATCTGTAATTACTGCTCACTCCTGGAAGTGGGAGTTTTAAATGGAAAGGTGGGTGGAAAGGGGGAATAAACTCTTGTGGTTCTGACTGTCAATTGAGAGCAAGTGTTAGTAATGGAAAGATTAAAAAAGGAGCAAATTTACAAAAGCTCTTCCCACCCTTCTGAGTAAGCAGGCAAAAGTAAAGAACTTGGATGCTTCAAAATGCTGTGAGTTTGAGTCTGAATAGGGCTGGGGAGCTCCTAGAAACACCCCACTACCCCCAGAGTCAGGAGGGCTCCCACGTTGCTCCATCTTCCAAGCACAGAACATGAGCTAATTGCAGCAATTCTGACAAAACTCACTGATTTAATAAGTGCCAAACAGGCAGAGTGTCTCAGATGAGCTCTGGCTCCCCCCATCCCATCTTAATTCATTCAAGAAGAAATCCTGGGGTGGCAATGTGGCTGAAACCCTAGACAGGCAGCTGCAGCATTCACAGTAACATCTCAAGATTCCCTAGTTAGCTCAAGGGCCAGGGAGCAGGTTCTTCTGGATCTTCTGTTCCTGACATGTGAACCATGGTTTAGTGGTGATATAGGTAGGCGGTTGGACTGGATGATCTTGAAAGTCTCTTCCAACCTCAATGATTCTGTGATTCTATTCTATGGTTCTATGAACTTGCACTCATTCTCCTGTAGCAGCTATAATTCAAGCATGCACTTAAATGCTTTGCTAAATAGGGATGGATTGCTGAACTCGATCCAGAATTTGTAAAGCGCCTTGAGCAGGAATACAAGTTATTATAGTGACTCCTTAAAAAAAATGCTGTGTGAAAAGGAAACTTTTCTTTATGGCAATGCAGATTTTCATTGTCTTAGAATCATCAAATGGTCTGTGAAGCATTTCAGATGGCATGGAAATAATTTAGACAGTGCTTAAAACTCCATTTATGGAAATTTGGTTAGAAGACTATGAAATGATAAATATCTACCTATAGAAGCAAATTTATCTTCCAAATTTATGAATAAATAAAATAAAGACAGCTGCACTAAAACCAAGTTTATTGATACAGCAAAAACTATTGGGAGGACACAGAATTTGTCTGAACTTGTCATTAGTGTTTTCCTGAACAAATAAAAGTGATGAATGCATATCCAAGTATCATCCTATTCTAAGAGTGCTTAGCATCTGCCATGCAATATTAGCATGCAATGCAATTCGAACAAAGAGAATAAATAAAGGTATTTTAACAGTGGAAGGAGTGGAAGAAAGCAAGAGCACTCTCACCACCAGCAGCTGATCAAAGGAAGGCTCTTACACCACCAGAGAAGGGAGAAAGATAGCATTAGGGGAGAGTGTAAATAAATAGTTCAGAGTAAGAGACAATAAATTAACTTAAAAACCATATATAGAAATGAAATGCACGTTTAATTTTTTTTTTTGCTTTTGTCAAAGGTAAAGAGTAACCAGACCTCAAACACACAGAACATGTCACCATTCAAGCAGAGCCCAGCTCTCCAAAACCTCCTTCCCAGCACACCTTCAGCATGAGCTCAGAGAACTAATTCCCCCTTTTGCCAAGGGATGTCATTTCAGACCACAGAAAACTGTAAATTTGAAAGGTTTACAAGTTCACACCATTAACAACAAGTTACTGAAAACCTGATGCTGATAGAGAAAAAGGAAGCACACTGAGGACAATATAACGTGCCAAAGGGCCCCTCTGTGCTTCTCTCTGCAGGATCAAAATCATCATGAGCAGCAGCATGAGGACAGCCCGGAGAGGAGAAGGGAGGAGGGCAGCGATAGGGACGTGCTGGGCAGGTCCACAGTCACCCAGCCACTGCACCAGCCTGTTCACAGCCATGACATGAGGATCCCTCTTCAAAGGGACTTGCCCAGAAATACCTGACGAAGGGACAGCAGCTTCTCCTGGAAGAGCTTGTAAGATGGCCTTATGCCCTATAGAAGGAAAGCAGAAAAGCACAGCTATGGAAGTTTTATGAGAAAGTTTGGCCTCACACAAGTTTTACTTTCTTTCATGTTTCATCTTTCCAGGCCCCATTCACATCACAATCTGCTCCTACAGACTGGGTGCAACCCACAGGCAGTGGGCAGGACAGAATCCATCCCGTTGTGCTTCCTCATTTCCATGGTTCCCCCAGCACACCCTTGCGATGCATCACAAGCCCAGCCCGACCCCCCGAGCCCCACCAGGGTGGGAGTCCCACAGCTGCCACGTTACAACGGGGACTGTTATTCCAAATAAGGAAACTTGTTGCAAACTCCCCTCAAGCTGCCTTGTTCTGGCTGGTTTATGTTAGGGAGACAAGACTAAACAGACCTTCATATTTTCAGAATTAACCACTAAAAATGAAAAATTGGTTGTTTGCTTCCAGAGTGCAGATGAAGGAGAGTCCTGCGGCCAGCGGCCTCTTTTGGAAACCACACCACAGTGAACCCAGCACTGGGTTATCTCCTTTTTCTTAAGAGTCTTTGGGCCTGTTTCAGCAAGGAGTAAACACATGCGAGCCCTGAGTCACACTTTGGTGCAACCACACCACCTCCCTCCAGTTTCTCTCAATGTAGACCTGGCTTAACGTGTGAACCCACAACAATTTTTCTATTGTATTTCCTCATTATTTCTGCCAGTGTAGAAGTCAGATTTTTATTTTTTTTTTAAGCTTATCTATTCAATGTCAGATCAGGGGAAGTTTCACTACTTTGGAGCAAGCTTACACCACATACTCTGTACCTTCTAACTGTCATCGTGATGGTAAAGAATAGCACACACTTCATTTCCCCCCGTTATTTAAACTGTTTCAGTTGTTTTTCTAGCCAGCAGGACTCATTATTGCAGCAAGGCTTGAATTAGGTATTTTTAGGCTACATACAGGCTACATACCTTGGACAGATGCAGCCTCACTATCTATCCTCTAAGCCACATGGAAGCTGTATGACCACTTTGTGCAGTGTTCAGCTCAACCTAATATTTACTCAGGTTCAGCCTAGGCAAACTGAATTTGCCTCTGTCTGACACATGGACATATGCTCACATCCCAGCTGGCAGTATCTGGGTATCGCCTGATTAACCCTTCCTTAGCTTTTCCCATCTCTGCACAGCCACAGGCTGTTTACTCAGACCTGATAAACAAGATAAGCCTCAACATGGCAAGGAAATAGAAAACAAAACCAAATACTGCCTGGGATGTGACATTTCTTCAGCAACAGAATTTCAACGCAGTGCTTGTGGTTAAACAAAGAGGGAGGGAGACAGAAGGGAAACAAGGGAAGGTCCTACGAGTCAACAAGGGCACAAGCCCCATCAATTCACCAACACTTAAAGGAAACCCATGCCCAGCTCCTCTTGCATAAATCAAGACTAAGTCCCACCAATCCCATAAATACATTATTGCCCCATAATTGAGCTATTGAGAAGCCTTGTTCTTTCCAAAACCAGGTGCAGTGGGCTGCCAACTTCCCACCCATATGGGAAGCACTTGGGCTGCAGCAGGCAGAGGACTGTTGTAGCCAGAAAAGCAAGGAGGCATCCCAGCCAAGGACTGATTCCACTGTTACTGCTGTGCAGGGAGCATGACCACTAGCCTGTGTTACTGCTGGCTCCCTGGGATCCAGAGAGAAGTCACCACATCAGTAGAAAGCAATTAAAAATAGTCTGGAGAAGCACTGAGCAGCAGCACCCAGCTGCAGGCAGGGGAGGCAGCAAGAGAGCTCAAAAAGGACCAAAGTCCTTATCAGCCTCCTTCCACGTCCCCAAATCCAGTGATGTTTTCAAAGCACACACCAGGACACCTCATTTCTGGTTGTGTTTATTTAAACTGCACATGTAAATACCTTATTAGAGAAACAAATGGCCTTTTTGATCACAACTTTGCCTCTTCTGCATTCCCAAGCCCGTGGTCCATCCACAGGGATGGCTGCAAACAGATACTCCCCTGGCTGCAAACCAGGCCCCACCCCCTTTAGCTGCACAGCCTCCTAACACATAAGGAGTCCAACTGACGTGGCAGAGTGGATGCAAAAGGAAAAACCCATTTTAAACTCAAGCGAGCTCTTTCCAGGAGACTCCCCACACAGCTCTGGCTGTGCACAGCCACATGCTCCCACAAATCCTTCCCCTTTGTAGTCAGTGCTTCTAATCTGGTCAGGAATTGAGAAAACTATTGATAAACATCAATTTACTGTTCTTAACGCTTAGCTTCATGTGGGACAATGCACAAGACAACACAGGTTTGAAAAGAGACAACAGCAAGAGCATGAACACAAGGCAGGGGCTGGGATTATCCATCTGTGCCTGCCAGGAGCTCACTTTCTCCTCCGAATTATGTTTGTATGAGGTAGGATCTAATTTAAATGGAGAAATTTGTGTAGATTGGTTCTTGCTTTTACCAGAACTAAATTTTAAAAGTCAGGTGCTGCTCTTTGCTGCTAATCTAGAGCAGCACCACTGGAGGGATGGCATGATTTCCAGTTTACATCTGTATCTCTCACAGCAGAATCTGGTTCATTAAGTGTCAGGACCTCAAATCCAAAATAAGGTTACATGTAAAATATGGTGTGATGGGGTTTTTTTGCTGCTGCATAATCTCCCCCAAAATCCATCAATCGTAACTTCAAGTAAGACTGTGCTGACTCAGTCGTCTCAAACATCAAGTCGTGGGATATCTGAACTCGAGCAGAACTTGATTACAATAGAGGTATCTGATCTCTTAAACCACAGGGTGAACGTCAAGCTAATTTCAGACAACTGTTGTCTTAGGCTGGTAAGTACCAACTGAATTTTGTGCTCGCCAGCTCAGACAGCACAAGTGCAATACCTTGAAGAGATGCAGACTGCTTCTACAAGTAGTTTTAGAGCAGCCCTTGATGAGCACACATGGAAATGCCTCCATCTCTGAGCTGTTCCCCACTGGGGAGGCAAAAAAACCCACTTTACAAACACAAGCAGTTCTCATTATTTCAACTAAACCAGAGAAATTCACACAGAATACAAGGTGCAAGAAGCTGAGTGCCTATGCACACAGAACTAGGTGTGTGGGTATCTGTGTGTGTGCACACTGGCAAAGCCTGCCAGGTCCTTGCTGTGATCATTACTCCTAATTTACTATTACTTTTTTCCTTTCAGTTTTACAAACCATTGTTTAATCAGATAAATGGTTTAAGGGACTTTTAGATCTGTAACAATCCAAAAAAAAATATCTGGAACAGTTACACCCAACAGGGGGAAATATGTATGTGCTGGAATTATCCACGGGGCTCTTACAGAGCCTTTTAATAGGCAATAAAGCCACAGCTCCAGGCAGAGATTGTTAAAATGAAGCTGACTACTCTTACTTACACCGCGGATGAGCCAAACATCCTCGGTCTTTCAGGGCAGCGAACCCCTTACCCACGCCAGGCTGCCCGGGGCAGCGCCTGAGCCGGGCACGGCGCCCCGGGTGTGCGCCGCAACAGTGACCACTGGCGGACACGGGGGGAAGGCTCCGCACCCCCCACCGCATCAAACCCCAGCAGGCTCGGGGAGAGCAGCCCCAGAACACAGAGCCCAGGCGTGAGTCCTCCCTGCCCGGTACATTCATCCCCAGGGCTGCACACCCTCCTTCTGGTGAGATTTTGCGTGCTAACACTGTTGTGCAGCACCAGCCAGGCTTTTCAAAGAGTTGTTAGAACAGCCAGGGCATCATTTACTGCCTCGCCGTTTGCTTACCACCCCTTCCCACTGCCTGCAGCACCCAGCACTTACAGATCTTCCTGAAGGAAAGAAAACAAAACCGGCCGAGAAAGGCACAAAGTCTGGCTCTCCATAAATTTTAAGTTACTGACAACGGCCTCATACTATAGAGGAGAAGGTGAGTGATAAGGGATGGGGAGGCATGCCCAAGGTCACACCGAGAAAGTCACCAGCAGTGTGAGACAGAAGTCCCCAAGTTTGGAAACACCCACAAGGCAGCGAGCACCTTTGGGTGCAGTCAACCCGGGGACCTGCAGGGCCATCCAGAGATGCTGAAGTGGAATCTAAAACCTGCTGCTTCTGGGGAGAAAATAGCTTTTTGAAATTGTCCATTATTTTCTCTCTCACACCAAGCAGGGAACAGGCTGTACTTTCTGATTCTGATTCACAAATATTAAATCCCCTCTTCCCACTATTGGTGACTCATGAAAGTGACTCATTCACCTCCAGATAGTTTTATTTCACCCACATTTGAAGTTTGAAAAAAAAATATACAACACACATTGGCCTCTTGGAAAAATGAAATAGCCTTTTCTTCTATCCATCAGCCTTTGTTTACAACACAGATTAAAAGAGAGTTCATCTCAGACTCCAAGACACTCACTCACTCCTCTGGCTGGTCTACAAAGTCAGCAGTCACAGCACAGGAGGAATCCTGCCCCAGCTTTAACCCGGCTATTCTCCCCACTAGAGGCTGCTGAAGCAAAAGCAACGTGACAGCTCTGCTCCATGCAGGGTGGCCCTGGGCTTCCCAACCCACCTGCAAGCAAAGCCAGAGTCCTAGAAATAAAATTAGAGAAATGGTGGGAATGAATTATTATTTTGCGGGCTGTTTTTTTGTTGGGCTGGGTTTTTATGTTGTTTTTAGTTTGTTTGGGGTTTTTTAATTATGAGGGGGTCTATAACTTAACCAGGCAGTTGGGTGACAGAGGGAAAAGAGGGCACCAACACCCTTGTACACATGCAGCTGTGTGGGAGGAGAGGGGAGAAAAACGACGGTGCCCACCCTCCGGAGATCAGGATGTTTTCTGCTGCACAAAGCCCTTTCGTTGTCCCATTGACACAACAGGCAGAGAAAGGGGTTCAAGCTGCAAGCACTCAAGGCAAAGCAAGATGGCTGGGCAAGAGCTCCGGGAAAATTAAAGCAGCATTAAACCCTTCAGAAGAGCCCGAGAGGATCAACATCTGAAGACCTGCTCTTCCCAGCTGTCTGTTGAGGCTGGGAACACACAAGAGCATGAGAGGTACCACACTACTTTCCACTCCAACAACAGCCAAGAAAGCTGTTTGTACCAGAGTAACAGGGGACATGATAAAGATAGAGCAGAACACATCGACGTCCTTGCATAACTATGCAGTGCTTTTTTGCCACAGATCTCAGAGCTTTTCAATCCATAAACCAGGAAAATTCAACTCCCTGCAAGGCTAGCATTGGTCCCCTGGCTGCACACTGTCACTGAGCACTCAAGGTGGAGAAGACTTACTGTATGAGGGACCAAATCAGACTCTGATTGGGATCAGAATAGCTCCTTTGGGCCCAAATCTGTTAATTTTTCTACTAGGGCAGGATTGTTCCTAGACTAGATTTATTACCCAAGAACTGAATCAATAAGTCTGATGTTACAAGGCCTGTGGCTTCTGTAGCACAGTCATGTCTCAAAGTTTACCTGCTAATCACATAGTCTTCCCCTCATTTCATCCTTGCTGTATCCAGTGAGCACTTTAAATGAGTCTTCCTCATGTTTGCACCCATCAAGTAAAACATATTTACTTAATTAGGTTTTGCTTGGCAAAGCTACTCATATTAAGCTCTTTTAATCTTTGCTCTTCAAACCATCTTTTCTGTCCAATTGATAACCATATACTTATTTTTTTCTGAATGTCTTCTTTGTTAGTCTCTCCAGCAACCAGGTGCCCAGAATTGATGCAAGAGCCTAAATGCAGTCAATTACAAAAGAGTATCAAATCATTGTGCAGGAAATAAAGGATGTGCCAGGGATCTGAGCCACATGCTAGAGAAACAATGCAGTCGTGGGATAACAAACAGGGAAAGCAGGGTGCACGTCACTAAACCACTGCATACACGACCTTGTCAACCCAGCTTTTGTGCCTCCATCCTCTCCAGTCACACATCTTGACCTCTTTAACATAAAACATTTGTGCAAAGTGAGAAAAGGATCTATTTTTTGAGGTACAGCATGCCCTCAAGGAGTGCTTCTGTTGAACATTTATTGCTGTTAGTTAACAAAGAGGTTAAACAAAAAATTTTTTAAAAAAAAGGAAGAAAAAAAAAGAAAAGAAATTACCCTGCCTGCAACAGAGAGGTAAAGAAACCAATTCTTATACTTAGGGAAATCAGAGAATACCTCGTAGCTAAAGACAGCTGTAAAATTGCCACCTCTCAGTGTATTTAGCAAAGCAATTCTTCAGGTCACACTTCACACTGAAGATGAACAGGAGCCACAAGCCCAGACACAAAGCTCCAGCACAATTATACAGTTTTCATTCAAGGATCCCATTTCTCTGCTAAGTGAAAACAACAACACCCTCAGGGCTAACATAAACCATTGTTATTTCCCAATCATAGGTTACACTTGGTGTTTTATTATTCCAACCCCCTTTTAAGTTGTAGATTTCCCCTCCAGTCAAGCATCAGAATGCCAAATATTACCAAGCTTATGTTTACTAATACTCTTGCACTGTGGTAAATGTTGAATGGATAAGTCTTTATGCAATAAGGGAAGAGACATGCAAAAAATAAAGATGATGTTTCCAGCAACACACATCTCTGATTAGTAACAACTCAGGAGGGGGATCTATTTCCCCACTGAGTAACAGCTACCACTTCTTCGGTATCCTAGATTTAGAAACTGATTTTTATCACCCAAGACAGTGTGATTTATCAGCAGAGTTGGTACAGTTGGTACCAAACTCTCGGCCAGCTGGCACTCTAGGAAAACTCAAGAGCTAGATCCAAACTCAGAAGCTGAGCCTTGTCTCTGCTTATAAACTTGGATGAATTCCCAGGTGAAGAGACAATATAGCAGCAGGCATCAGCAGAGAAGCTCCAAGCAAACTTACATATGGGAACTGGCCATCAGAGAGACTTAGTGAGGTTCTGGTATAGTATGAAAACACAAACCTCATCACAGGGCTTGGGGAAAGAAGAGCAATGTAATACTAAAGTGTCATTAAAATTATGACCAGCTGCTTTTCTCTCCGGGAACTTGAGTAGTAAGTCTGAGAGATTCATGATTTCTGATTTAATGAAGACGTAAGTCCATGATACAGAGCTGGTTACTACCTTTTAGCTTCCAGGCTCCAAAAGAGCTGCCAGAGAGCATTATTTTTAATGTGCACACACACAGGGACAGAGTTTCCAAGGAAGCTGCCAAATCTAGCAAAAGTTCGTGCTTTCCCTTTCCAACACTTTCTTAGAAAGCTGGAAACAACATCACCTTACCTAAGTGTCCATTTTAATCAATTTAATTTTGCTTTCAAAACAACAACCAAAAAGAAAGAATTCAGTTGAACTTCTGGGCACTTAAAGCTGTTTGTTTTGCCACAGAGCTAACTAAATGACAGACTAGTCATACAGATCTACAGAAGACCATTTTAAGAAGGGTGCACATTCTCCAAGGCAGAGCCTGCATGTTCGTTACTACACCAGAGCACATGGACCATAATTCTAGATGGATCTTTGGCTTACCATAAGATCTCCAACAACACTGGTTGTTACCACTTTGAAAGCCAGAGCCTACTCCCATGCAAGTAAATGAGAGCAGGGTTAGCCTCTGTGTTCTGTTCCTTGCCCTAAAAAGCATTATTTAAATGAAAACATGGCTGACGGTCCATCTGGGCTACAGATGAGGAACTGCACATTTGTGATTAAAAATAGAGCTGCCCACATCTCCTTGTTGCTCAAAGCAGACCTCTCCTGAGCCAGTCACACGAGAACATCAGTGTCTGTCTGGGACAGAAAGACACAGAGTACCTTGGCTGCAACCAGAAGAGGCAAATACAAAGCAAATGTCCTGGTGGAAGGCAGCAATTCCCAGCAGTTACCACATAGAGGAGGGGAGCCAGGTCTCAGAGCTTCAATACCCACCTCTGCCACACAGACACTGCCCAGCAGCCTTCTCATCCCTCTGTTTTCAGACTGCATGGGAAGGGAAGAAGGATGTGAAGTGGCATTAATATGCAGATTGGAGGAGATGACTCAGCAGCCAATTCCAATTAATTCCAATTAACTCCACCCAAAGCAAAATAATTCCAAGCTTTTAATGCCTTGAAGTCTGCCTGGGGAAGGACAGGAAGGCACAGCAATGAACCTGCTATTTCCCACCTGGTCAGATGAAAGCACTTTCATTCAGCATTTGATGCTTATCCAAGTTTATCACCTATCTCTGGCTTCTCTTGGTCATTAATTAAGAAAAACACACAACCCATACTGCTGACCAGGGCTGCAGAAGTCTCTCAACACTAGCAAATGCTATTAATGTAGTAAAGGAGAAACAGATTGCCTGGGTTGCTATCTCACTCCTTCCTGCCTGTTGTAGATAAGCAATCCCCAGGTTAAATGTGGGAAGGAGGCTGCTGTTTTCCCTACAGTGAGTGAAATGCATCAAGCACAAAGGTTCAGAACATAGAAACAGGGTACTTTAAGAAGGCTTAAAACAGACCCAAAGGTGTGTCAGTGTGTGCTGATCCCTTCCATGGGCAGGAATGTCACCCAGTGACATACACGCACCTGACAGACGGCAGAGAGGAATTTTCCATGCTATTGCATTTTTTCTTCAAGATAGATACTATCACTACATTGGTCAAGCTAGAGCTGAACTGTCACAGCTCTTTCATTATTATGATTTACCAAAACAGTTATCAGCCAGATTTGTGCTATTAAATTCCTGTATCGTGGAATTACTCTAATATCCAGGAAATGCAGTATTATGGAAGTGCTCTTATTCCTCAGCTTGTTTTTGGTTATCCTTTTTTACAAGGCTGCTTCTGTACTGGCTGTCCTGCGGGAGACTATGGAATTCTGGTTGTATCTGGGGGTCTCACCCTGCAGGCTAGGGGGGGTGCTGGCTCTCACAGTACTGCTCTCCCGAACCAGCCCTCATCCTTTTAAACCAACTTTTTTTTCTTTAAATAATTCAATGCAGAATATACGTGGTTTTTCTAAAAAAAAAGCTTAATTTTCCCAGCAGCCATTTTATTTCCTGCAATAGCTGACACACACAGTTTATTGAGCTGACTCAATGAAGAAAATGCTCCAGTTTTCTTTTCAGAATACTAATATGGTCTTTGGAAGTAAGTTCCCCAAATGAAGCTTACAGAGGCAGCACAACCAGGCCTCTGTAGGGAGATAATGAACAGGCCAATGTACTATATTTTGCAAGAGGCCAGATCTTCCACAAACCGAGTGGTCTTGCCTGGCCTCTGTGCAAGACAGATCAGTTCCAGTGGTGGCGATACATGGATGGAAGCAGGACCACAAGGCTGCCTCGTTGGCTCCATCTGCTGAATTCTTAATTCACAGTTGGACTCTTGCTTCACAAAAACATGACAATCACAGCCCTGAGAAACTGGTTGCAAAGGGACAGCCTTGCAAATCAGTGCACATACAGTCATCTACAGGAAGGTCCTGCTTGCACAGGGGTGTTACAGAGAGTAGAAGAGGTGTCAGCAGGAGGAGAATCTCCCCTAAATTGCACAAAAACTCATCAAATCAAGGCAATGAGCTAGTCAAATGACAAACCAAACACACCTTTAGTCTTTAGTAAAATATTTCCAATTAAGTTTAATTTAAGCAAAGCTACATGAGACAATCCTTCCACAGGGATGACTTGGCTTCTCTCCTTGGCCAGACCATCCTGCCCCATCCCTTGCCTCAGGACACATCACATGGCACAGCAAGCCCATTCAGGGAGCTGACCCAGCTGAAAACCAACCTTTCAAAATAAGTGGGGAGAAGAAGAATTGCTTTTTCGCCAAAAGAGATGGATTCTTTCATGTGGCCAGCAGTTGCAGGGAAAGAAACAGGGGCCTACAGCAGACCCAACACTGATCAGCTCAAACCTCCTCTGAACTCACATTGAGTCACTAATTTGGCTCTAAATGACAGCAGCAGAAATCGAGAACGGCTGGCTCTTTCCTGCCACTTGGTTCTGGTTAGAATTAGACCATAACAAGAATAATGCAACTCTGTGTCTCCTTCCATTATCCCTACGCATAGACACTGTGAGGTGGAGAGAGGTGAAATGCCTTGGTATCTGTGTGGGAGAGCTGGAAAAATCAAGTAGAGGGATTTATCTCCACTAGGACCTGCTGTGACTAGCAGACCATGCTGCCTTACATTAACAAGGAGATTTCTGCCGAGTTCAGATTCTGTTTTGCTGCAGAGATTGCTGCAAAGGAGGTGATGGGGACAGAAAGTGCCTCACACTCTTCAGGACTGCCCCACCACCACACACCAAATCAAGAGTAAAGAAACAGTGAGCTGGTTCCTACCTCCCTGCACTTCACCTGATTGCAGTGGCCCTGGATCCTTCAGGAAACCAGGTAAAAACAGCAAGAAAACTGCCTGGGATCTCACTTTTCTGGCAGTAGAGGCACAGCCATTAGCTAAAAGGACTGCTTAATTTCTTATTTTTTCCAGACACTCGGGGGATTTCCTGAGGTTAGATGCTGGTTAATCAAGCCATAGAGCAACCATTCAGCATCTGCCCCACAAAGTTTAAAAGCCTTAAAAAAAAAGTTTTGAAAACAAAAGGGGGGGACACCTGTACCAAAGCAATTACAAATTATGCTTCCAACATAATTTTCCATGCTTCTCTGTTCTTCTGCCTTTCTGGCACATCACCACCCACATGAAAGTCAAAAAGATACTGTAGTACCTGGTTACACAAGGGTAGCCCATCACAGTAGTGATTCAAAAGCTTGTTCCATAACCCAGCAAAATTTTTTAATCAGGAAGTCTCATTATTAGATTGATGGATGTATCTAACCATCCCAAAAGCCCTCCATCCACTATAGCAGCAACTTCATCCAATGCACTGAGAACAACTTTGCTGTTGCATGTCCCTGGTGCATTAGCCGGAGTTATTACATCCAGCTGCACAGCATAAAGCTACAGGAAGCAATTTCATTAGGGTCCCATTAGGCTTAGACAAGTTGGTCTTTTTACATGCAAGAGTATAGTGGGGAATAGCTTGGGGCAATAATTTGAATACGTTGCTAAATGCATTTTCTAAACCACAGATTCGTGTTTGCAGGCACAGGCTTCCACCCATCTCACAGCAACCCACACTGTTGGTTTGGGATCTGGTATTTAAAGCATGGTGGTATCAGCAGCAATGTTCCTCCTGGTTCCTATGGGAGCTTTAGGCACCACAGGGACATGAGGGTCGTTCTCACTAGTTCACTGCTTTCTGAATAATACCGGGAAGCTGCCACTAGGCTGTGGAAGGACTGAAAGAGAGAACATCTGCTGGAAAACCAGCCCTGCTTTGCTTGGTTCTTTGGAATTTGCCTCCCATGTAACTACTGGCCCACCCTGACCCAGCGAGAAAGCTTAAAGGCTACAGCACAAGATCCTTATTATGTTTATTTCGGCTAACTCTTTACAGAATATGGCAGAGGTCTAATGATCCAACCACAAGAGATTTGGATTTTTAAAAAGGATAATTTAGTGTATCTGTTCAGCTAAACAGAAAGCCCTGTGCCATAATAAAGCTGTCATGATGTTCTGGAAATATGGTCTCACTGGAGGAACACATTGTAATTTTATATCCAGCTATTTAAGAAGATGAGGCCAAGCCCTCAGTGACAGACACTTTGATGAAACAACACATGAATTAAACATAATTATACTAGAAAAACAGTAAAACAGAAATAATCATCAAGGCCTCCATGTTGTACTGTGAGCAGTGACATTTGCATTGGCACAGGGCATTCCCATCCGGAGAGCTCCAAATCCTCTATGAATATCAGTAATTAAATAGTCTGCCACACAAGTTTTTCTGCCCCCAGTTTGGCAGGAGGTGAGGTGACATCCCACCACGACCCACGGGAGACGCTGCACGTTCCAGCTAGATTCCTCCCAAAATTCAGACCTAGGATCTGTAGTCGTAGTCTCACTAGGGAAGACTTGATGTATTTCCCTTCATAAAATTAAGATGCAATTTTACACAGGCCTGCCTGCTATAAACCTGTCTCCATATGCAATGTTCTGCCTATCCGTATTTAATCTAGAAAAGAGTTATAACTGGGTGTAGGAAACCTGCTTTTTCTAGGCTTCCATGCAAGCTGGATCTCAAAACCCTTCTCTATGTCAACAGCAGACAACTGTTTCATAGACTTCATCTAGCAGGGTTGGTAACTAACCTAAAAATGGCAGATGGAAGCATTAAATATTTATTGGACTGAAGTGCATTGATTTTGGAAATTAACACTTTGCAAATTACTTCTGTGTAAACAGTAATTAAACAGTCGAGCACAGTCCAGTCCAGGTTCTGAGTAAGCTGCCACTCTTTTTGTAAAACATATGTATACATAAAAAATACTACAGCGTGATGAACTAACACTTCTCTACTGATTTCCATCTGCACACACAAAATTACACTGTGATCGTGAATTAAAATTAATTAAAACTTTGGAATGGTTTTCCACCTAAAGTTGGAACAGTGGGAGCCCTTGTGATGGGCACTCGGGCATCGTGCCAGTTCAGCTTGCAGGGAGCAGATGATACATTGCTTTAAAATACCAAGGACTCCGTGACCTCATGTTCCCTGTGCTACTAATGCTAGGATTGAACCGGTGATCATAGTGGGATTGAACTGGTGCTTGTAACATAAGAAAAGTGCAGCTGACACAGCCAGCTCCCTTGCAGGCTCCACATGTGTTCCAGGAGTGCAATATTAAATAGCACAAAGCTGCTATTTGCTTTTGAGCTCTCCCATTCACGTGGTAATAGATTTGCTCAAGAGATATTGCAGTTTTATTCCCCTAAGCAGAACATTAATCTCCCACTTGTGCTATTGCACTAGCAGTAATGAGACTCACGTGGTCTTTTCTTTAATAAACTCTTTTTAAAATAAATTGTATTTTAACTCTGCTTTTAAAGTAGCTTCCTTTTCCAGAACTACAGGTCTTCCTACCAAACACTGTCCTTTCAAACAATATCCTTTCCAGAACTCTTTTGCCATTCACTGTACTTGCACACTCAGGATCTCATGAAGGTAACACGTCCTATTCATTAAGGCAATAGCTGAAGCCTCCTTAAAGTTAATGGTTGGTTGTAAATTAGTCAATCAGAACCTTTGGATACCATTCTGCAACATTTACTTCTTCAGTGCAGACTGCTACACACTATATTTTGTTACCGTAGCTGGATTTTTTCCATGCTCTGACTACATCACTTTTTTACTTTCTCCCTTCCCCCAAAACATATGCACTTAAGAACCCACCAGAAATGAACAAACCCACCTACACAGGGAGGGTGAGTGTGTAAATCGGACTCAGCCCTTCTTGCAGCTGTGGTGATGAAAGGGCAGAGGCTCCCCACAGATTCAGCTCAGGAATAAGCAGCTTATTCTCATTTTACAGACAGTGCTGGGCTTTGCTGTGGTGACTGGGGAGGGGGCATGGAGGGGATGCTGTCCCTCCCAGCCAGGGAGCAATCCTGACCCCACCATGCGGTTCATTCCCAGGTACCAGCTGGCCGCAGTGTGTGCAGGAGGGGAGAATGTGGAGCTGCCTCTACAGCAGCACCAGCACCCACAGCACGATCCCCCCAGAGGTGCTGGGCAGGGAAGGAGAAGCTGGAGGGCTCGTCTGGCTTAGCCTGTCCAGGTGAGGACAGGGTGCTGCTGAGAGCGTAGGAGAGGGGTCTCTGGTGCAGGGGGGCAGTGATGCTCTGCATTGACACAATTAGGAGGTGGGATGGGATGCAGATATGCTGGCACAGCTACGCTCGTTTTATTGTGTGCACATGCATGCAGGCTTCTTCTGTTTGCTTTCTCCCTTTCTCTCCCATTCCAAGGTGCAGATTGGTTTCATGTGCCCAAGAGCTCCTAGGAGCTCATGAGCAAGTCTGCAGAAGATGGAGAGAACAAGTCTGCCAAGGGACATTAATGAAAGCTACTTCTGTTCTCATGCTGCAGTTAAGAGTCACATAATGAAACAGAGGCCGGTTTGTTTGTTTTTTAATGAGGTCTATTTATATTTGACTTTAACTATCCTCATTCATTTTCTCTGAATCAAACCTCTACTGCTGAAATCGTGTGCATCAGAGTTAATGAAGAGCAGCTATAATCTGATTTACTGTGTAGTTCCAAACACGGACGTACTTTCAGGAGGGGCTGATAGTTTAAAGCAGCAATGTTGAAAGAGGAAGAACTGATAGTAGAATTGAACATAACTTCTCAGCTGCCTCACAGAAAGCTAAAGTAATCCCACAGACTTGACTGGAGGTATTTTTCTTCCATGTTATTGCAACACTAAGAGGTTAAGGCTGCTGTTAAAGCTAGTTTTATGGTTTGCACACTGGAAGCCGGTGAAGAGCAGGTGCCTTACGTGACAGATTTGCCTGGCTGTCAGGTATGCCTGAGTTTCAAGACATTAGAGAGAGAAGAAAAACCCAAGAATCACATGTGAACCAACCCAGGGAATGCAAGATCCTCCAGCTTTTTACCTTCAATAATGCAGGAAAAGAAAACCAAAATAAATCAAGGGGGTTTGTAACCTGCTCCCTATAGGGAGGGTTAAAACAAAAATCAACAGTACCATTCCTTTGACTTCTCCTCCTTAAAATAGAGAAGCCACTGTTTACAACATAGCTAGAAATCTGAAATGGAGGTTTTCTCCTTGGAGGAAGAAATTTTGCCCCTGTCTCCGTATCGAAGCTTTTAAACAAACACAGCTTCATTCTAGAGAAGCAGCTGTGTAATTAAGCCAATTTTGCTATGAACAGTGTGATTCAAGAGTCAAATACTATCTTAATTATATACATTAATATTCTGCTAAGAAGATGCTTATAAAAAAAAAAAAAGATAATTCATGTGTTTGCAAAAAGAAGGCCACTAAAAATATAAAAATAACAGAAGGGGGTGCCAGACCGGGACACAGCAGATGACTGCACAGCCCTAGAAGCGGCTCCCAGCTGTGGAGGAAGCACCCAGTGAGCAACAGATAACAACCACATCTGAGCAAGAAGAGAGTGGCCAAAAGCCATCTGTTGTCAGAAGAGAATACTGAATGAGGGACTTCTGTGTCAAAGCCAGAGTCACCTCATGGCTACCCCAGCTGCTTGGGAGGGAGTTCTGGCTGCCATCTCTTCTATTTTTTCTGTGAAGAAGCACAGAAAGAAGTGTGTTCACAGAAACAGGCAGCAAAGAGAGAACTGGACGTTAGAACTGGGGTCTGCATGGGCATGCAGAGAAACCTCACTCGCCCCTCCTGCCCTGTAAAAAATGATGCCTGCAGATGCTTAAGAACTCAGTGTCCAAATGACAAGTGGCAGAAACACAGCAACGTGGCTCTCCTGGAGAGAAACACTCTGTTGTACACACAGCAGAGGGAAGGGCATCTTGAGGGCTGAGCTACCATTTAGCAGAGTCATTTCTCCAAATTCCCATGTGCTACTAAGCCATGAGCCATGGTGGTGAAGAGCAGCTGCTCAGTCCTGCTACTGCAGAACAATTTGGATGCAGAGAAAAACTTCACCTTCAAATCAATCCCCAGACCCACTGCATGAAGGCCATTATGCTGCACAGGGAAGGCAGCAACATTTTGCCTTGGGGCTGGAATGGCATCCTGGAGTCCAGCAACCCCAGTGTCTCCCTCACAAAGCAGAAAACTCACCGGTGCCTTCCAGCAAAATCCCAGGAGCAAGTACAGGGATGGGATGGGATGGGATGGGATGGGATGGGATAAGGGCAATTCAGTAAGGAGACCCCAGACTTTCCATTTTAATCTCTAAAAGGTTTAGGAAACACATCTCTCACCCAGCTCAGGAGAGCTTCACCTGCACGCTTTGACGCCACAGTGGTATGGCGGTGTTTCAGACTTTGCCTCTCGCAGCTGGTCATAAGGCTAACAGCTCCGGTGCCTTTCCCTGGGAAGGGGAGATGTAAGGGCACCCATCTCACAAACAAACGTTGGATTGTTACTCATCTTAACTACACAGAGGGCCAAGGTCTCATTTATTAGCACTGACATTTACAATGGAGGCCATGAGATATGAGTGATATGAAGGTGGATGGATTCCAAGAGGATTTGGGAGGAAAAAAGGACTGTGGGGGATGATTGGGTTTTTTTCCAAGTTCTCATTGTAAAGAGACATTATTGACATTTGAACTCCCTTTTACATTAGAACAGGAAAATTTACATTCAGTCTTTTGCAATGTACCTAAATTGCAAGGTGCTGCACACTGCTGAAATGAAAAAGGGGCCCTGCAGCTGGCCAGTCTCCAGTCACTGGACTTGTGTGTGGACCTGAAGGTCACCATTCAGGAGGTGTTTGGCTACAAGGGTCTGGCTTAGCTTTGATTCAGAGGACTTCAAAAAACACCTCAAAAGTCCACCAACTGTTTGCCTCTACTTAAGCAGGGTCAAGCTCATGGTAAAATAAAACCATCTGCTTTTCCAGACTTTCATCTCAAACCAGAATAAACCTATTTTGATACTCTTGTGGACTTGGCTCCTTCTGCTGTCTTTTACGTGCTCCAGTTGACATTATGAGGCATTCAGATTCCTTGGATGAGATCCTCAGGCATCGACCAGTGGGATTAAAATAAAGATCAGTGTAACACAAAAGCACTGGTGGTTCTTATGGATGCTTTCTGATTTTTGAGCCATTAGGTCATTTTCCTTTTATACCTTGCAGTTTTTATCTGTAACAGAGGAGTATACAAAATTGAGGGGGGGTTTAAACAAAAGCTAGGATTCTCCAGTAATCCCTTCAGTTCAGCAGCTGAAGCTTCAGGAAGGAAAACAGTTATCATGTGAACTAGAAAAACTGTCTCTGTGCATGACTCTTTTCTATATGACAATGCCAACAGCAGAAACAACTGCCCTGTTTCTGAGCACTAAGTAACCCCATTTCTCACCTTTATACCTAATGTGTTGATGATCCCTAGGAAAGGGTCTTCAGAATTCAACAGAGAAGCCCAAACCTGGCAGTGATTCCAGGGCAGAGGAAGCTCAGGAGAAGGGCAGCAGATCCTGCACTTGAACCCAGCCCAGAAGCAGATCCTCCACCACCACTTCAGTCTCCATCTCTTCTCCAGCATGAAGATGGGAGGGTCACATTCTTGCTGAGCTCTGGGTTCTCCTTATCTCTCCCCTTCCTAACCTGTAAATTCAAAACTCACCAAGACATGAGTATGCTGTTAGGGTAGAGGGCAGAAGGGTTAACATCTGCAGTCTCCATCTCCTGGAGAGGCAGGAGGACATTTAGTGTATGTCTCCAACCAGTGCTATCAGTAGGCAGGGACAACAACCTCCCTGTCAGAAGGCAGAAAATCCCATCACCAATGGTGCGGTTTTCCGAAACACAACATATAAAACTCTAGCAAGTGCTACAATCCTCAAAACAGCTTTCACCTCTCCTTTCGCCTCCTGCTAATCGTGATGTCTGGGGCTATAAAAAGGCACAGCACAAGAGCATGTCTCTTGTTCTGATCTGCTTCCATGTTTATAACCATCGCTTATCTAATGACACTTAGGAAGTGTTACCAAGGAGACTATTTGCATCCTGCACAATGTTGCTAAAGCAACACCGCTAAATTAGATGCAGCTCTCTTAGCCTTCACCTACTGTATTTGCATTGCTATTAAAATGAAATAGTCACAGGCTTGAACTATATTTGGGTCATTCACTCATCCAAACACCTGAAAATAGTCTGATTGCAGCATCTATGGAGTTCCCCTATAAATCTGGCACATCTAGGTCTCTATCTCTTACATGTGTTTGCCTGTCAATGTGACCTCCAGAAAAAGCAAGTAATCTTTTCCATCATACTATAACCTTTCTCCACAGGATGTGCTTTCCCTATAAGTTTGGGGTTTTTTAATACTTCAGGAGATTTTAACTGTCATAAGTACAGAGCATCATCTTACTTGGTGGAGCATGGCAGAAAGCAATTTGTAAGTAGCGTTAATTTTTGAGGCAGAAGATGGCTCAGAGGCACTGGAAATGCAACAACTTGCCTGAAGTTTATGGGTCAGCTGTTCATCCTCACCCCAAGTCCTGGTTCAGCTGTAAAGAGTCACCATTCAAGGGCTTCTGGATGCCCCATGGAAAGATTAAAAAGCTAAATAATGACTAATAGGGTAAAATATGAATTAAGGAGGTGGTAAGATAGTAAAATAAAAATAATTTAAAACTATTAAGAACTATAAAAAAAGCTATAAACAAAAATAAAGGCCAGGGGCTATTTTAGGTGAAGTTACAGAACAAATTAAACAAAGAAGCACAGAAGTCTACTGGTAGGAGGGAGAGTGAGCAGAAGGAACCAAGAGATGTGTTTGCAATGGTTCCCAAGGCAAGTGACAACTTCTCTAGAGTTTGGACATTTGTCAATATGCTAAAAAACGTATTTAAGATTAAAATAACACTGCCCCATGTTAATGTACAAATCTGGACAACTGTCAGGAACTTTACAGAAAATATTACAATTACATAACAATATATTATGTGCAATATACATATTGTACATATACAATAAATATAATTTAATTGTATTCTTCATGATGCCAAGCAACATCACAAGTAAAGACACAGAACTCTCTGAACTCAAGTATTCTGGACCAAATCCAGATCAACATATTATCCCCACAGCTTTCTATTCTGATGGTCCAAACAGTACACTTTGGACAATGCCACCTAATAATAAAATAGCATCCTACCAATACCTAGCTGGAACTCTCCATCACTATTTCATATGTTTATTCCCAAAATAACTCCTGCTTTTAGCACTTTCAAATTTAACAGATAAACTCAAACAAGGACATAAATACTTGGCATCTGTCACTGAATTCAGTCAGCTCCCTGAATCAGGGCAAAAGCACCCTGTTCCAGCTCTGCTTCAGTGCATAATGTGGTTTGGGTGCCTCTTATTAATAAATCCTTGCTTTAGCCGTACTAAAAAGCACTACTAAAAAGCACACCTGGGAGCATTTTACTATATATAAAACCTCTGTTCCAACAGCAAATGTGATCTGCCTGCAGAATCTAATCATGAGAAGGTAACTCTCCTTCCTGCTAAATAGCTACAGCACAAGAAAGCCCATGTCTAGAAAGCATTTCACCTGCCAGCACTTTGCTTATGCCTGGGAATTTAAGCTGACATACCAGAACCTGGGCTGGTAAAGAATTCGCTAGCAGTATTGGGCCCCAGTTCAGTCAAGCAGGGGCAGGGACATCCTTTGGCTCTTGTGCTTTTAACAATATTTAAGGATGCTTTTTGGAGGGCTGCAAGAGAGAGAAGTGCACAGCTGAGTGAGTCAGTGGCAGCTGAACGCCATCGCCTCCTCTCGGGAGGATGCTGCTGGTGCTTTGCCAAACAGGGAGAGGGTGATATGGGTGGGTGGAGGTGAACACCTGCCCAGCTGCATTGATGGACTGGGAATACAGGGGGAAGCCCTCAAATCCCAGCATTTCCCCAGGAGACAAAACTGGATCCCAAGCCTGGGTCACATGAACTCTATGGGAATTGATGGATATAGGACTGCTGTGTTGAACAGGTGAATTGAGTTTTCCTGCTGCTGAATTGTTGTGCAAAATATAAATAAATCAATCATTTTACCTCCCTAGACATCAGTCTAGTTTAGGACAAGGGGATGGCACAAGCTCTTTCCTGTCTCCCTGCAACAGCTGCAGTGAGACCCAATTCCTCAATTTTTGTCATTGCTTTAGCTCCTCCATGAGAAGGTGTGATAAAGGCACAGAAGAGGATTTTTGTAGCTGACCATGGCTGGAGAGCATTTGTGTGCCCACCACCATGCTCCACTGAGCTGCCTGGACGTGTGTTGACTTGGTGCTGGTGGAAAGCCTCCTCCAAGCCATGCGGTGAGGAAGCCACCCCACAGCAGGTGAACAGTGCTGGAGTTTGAACAAACACTCAAACCCTTTCTAACTCCTCTCATCTAGCAAAAAGAGGATGAATCAAGTCTTGTGAGCCGTCAGATCTACAACAGCCATACTCCCTCATGCCTCCTCTCACAGCTGCCACAAGAAAGCTTCACAAAGGTTCATAAAGCCATCTGTGGTCCTCTGTGGTGATTTGTGTCCACGCACAAAGGCTGCAGAAGGTCATTTTCTGCTGCCTCTGCTCGAGGGGAGCTTTCCCAGAACTCAGCCCTCCTCTCTGACTTCAGGTGCCCCATGTGAAATGGCTGGGGAGGGCTCCAAGGAAGAGTCAGAAACAAGGATTTGCATCACCAGCAGGGCAGAGAGGGGGGAGGAGGTGTCATCCTTGCCATCATCCAACTCCTTCTCCCATGGGAAATAAGATCAAAAGGAAAAAAAGGGTTTCTCTGTGCTAGCTACGCCTCTGTGAAATTATCTAGGGACCTTCTGTTGGTTTTGGATCAGGTCCTAGAGCTGTATAGACACAGCTCATACTGTATGATGTGTCTGGGTTATTTATTAGCAAAAGGGTTCCTTCTGCAATCAAGCATGTAAAGCACCTTATTAAAACATGTCCTACTCTGTATCTGACCCAATGGAGTTGGCATGAAGAAGTTCTCACCACACGCTGAGAAATGCCGCTGGACTGCAAATTATCGTTACTTCCCTCATCTCAGTTCCTACATGGCCTTGTCTAAACTATGTCATAAATCTTCCAGGTTTTATCTGAACCCTCCTCCTCCTAGTGACATGCTGTACTTCCGAATAATGTTGTCTCCACACGAATTACGAGGGGCACAGCAATAACAATCCAGCAGAAGCAAAGGATGCAGGAGGAAAACAGCTAAAAGCTACACTGGACTGTTTTCCTACTTATAACCTTCTGTCCTATTCTGAGTTGGAAGATTAGATAACAAGACTATTTGTAGTGGCATTGCTGGGTGTGCATCACAAAACCTTTATTGTAGACCACAGCAAGTACGAAGTTTTAATTTTTCCTACCATTTCCCTGTGTCACAGCTTCATTTGCAGCAAAGCATTTTTTCTTTTGCAGTGGGGTTATTAATAATGGATATAGCATTAACATTTCCAAATTGGGAGTTTACCCTCAGTCTCTGTTCCCACCCATCATTTGGTAATTTTCCCTCCAGGGCTCCATGTCGGACTGACAATCAGAAACTGACAATATCTGCTCAGCCACAAAAGACACAGAGCGTGGCCAAGAGCAACCAGAGCTCACTCCATTCACTGCTACAGGTCCCACCTGCAGGACTTCCCTGGTTGAAACCTCAAGCTTCTTTTTCATCTCTCTGCTAAGTCCCCCAGTGCATGCCAATAGGGCCTGAGAACAACAGTCTAAAGGAAATGCACTCAACACCAGATGATCTCCACAGACTGGGGGGCATCCAGCAGATGGTGAGAACTTTCTGCCACAGCTAATGCAGGGCAGATTTCAAGTGGGGGAGCAAAGCTCTCAGCTGTCAGTACTTACAACTTGGAATCTCAACTGTAAACCTTTAAAAACAAAAGGCGTTCTGTGGATTTCAATAGGGAGAACTTTTTGCATCTTTATTTTATTTTATGCATGTTAAGGGACGTAATTGTTGAAGGGTTGTACCATTAAAACAGGTAAATGAAAGACATACTGAGATGGAGGTAGGAATGTAGAAATCTAGTCCTAAAATCATAGGTTACGCAGGTCCCTTAGAATGTGTTCACTGCGATTTTTAATAAAAAAAAAAAGTAAATTATTTCAACTACCTCTCCTCTTTTTGTATTTGCCGAAATGCTGCGACATAATCATTTAGCGAGGCACATTTTCTCTTTTCCATTTTCTGTCACATCTATTCAAGTGACTCACTCACTCATGTAATACAGATTCTATTTGCAACATTTACAGTTACTTGTATACTGTCTTCTACAGTGACTCAATATTTCTATGGGAAACCATCCCTCCCTTGCTACCTAGTAAATATTGTTAAGTACCTAAAACTGGCATTCATCATGGACAAAAATGATCCTGCAAGATAGATATTTAAAAACACAACTACACCAGTTGCTCATATAAAAGAAATCTTCAGTAATACCAACACAAGTAAGTGCTATGTTGAACAGATATCCCTTAAGGAAGAGATTTGAACTAACCTTCTGATGAAGAGTTGGAATCCGGATGGCAAGTAAGCTCTTGATCTATGGTTGCTTGGCTTATCTGGCAAAAGCCTGTCCAGTAGCAAGTTAAGACTCTAACACTAATCTTTACATTAGATGGTGTTGATTAGCACAAAACACAATCACATCTCCATCCAAGTAGAAGTTAAAGGGAAATCAAGCAAAGCTTATGCCTAACAGAGGATAAAAGATGATCACTGGGGTTTTTAAATCTCATGTGGACATATGGGAAGTCAATGTAAATTAGAATGAACCAAGCATAACATGATAACTTTTATTCTGAGTCAGGGTGTGAGCTACAGCTTTCAAGCCAGGCAGGGGCTGCTCACAAAGACATTCATGCTCCCATTTAGCTCCCCCAGTAAGAAACCAATACCCCAAAAGTGCCGCTGATTAATTCCACTGGGACAAAGGATCCCAGATTTCCAGCTCTGCTCAGCATCCCATGGTCCCTTGTCTAGTCAGAAGCCAGGCTCCTTCCTTGCTGTCCCACTGGCTAGTTACAGAGCTCCCCAGCCATTGCTTTGCTGAAAGAACTGTCGTGCAATTGGAAAGTGACTTCGGAGCTACCAATCTTCTTAAGCACTGATGATAGACATAGGGTGTGTTCTGGCCATATCACAAAAATTGAGACCAACAGTCAAAAGGGAGTCCCTGCATATGCCTGTGCACATGTGTCTAAGTCCACACATGCAGGAACATCTGGAAATGTCAGCGTTACCAGCATGAAACCCAGATACTGAATATGAAGGAACAAAGAGGGGAAGGAGACTCTGCAAGCAATGCCAGTACTTTAGAATTTATTTTGTCTGAAATTTTATTCTTGGCTTTCAAAAAAAAACGTTTACATGAAGTGTGGGTTTTTTT
Source organism: Aegotheles bennettii (assembly GCA_013398125.1). Lineage (NCBI taxonomy): Eukaryota > Metazoa > Chordata > Aves > Caprimulgiformes > Aegothelidae > Aegotheles > Aegotheles bennettii. Next base: position 748,467 of record VZRW01013704.1, on the reverse strand, counting down.
CAAACTAAAAAAAAACCTGCGTGGTATTTTATCTCTGAGGCTGGCTGAGAACTACTAACATTTACTTTTCAGAGTTTTGCATAAAATAGCTCTGAGCTTTAACATGACAGTTTTCTGAGAGCTGAGAGCTGTTCAGCAAAGAGTTGAACTGAGGTGGACTAATGGAGAATTGTATAAACATAATACCACCATGGCATCCTCCACCCTCTTAATTCTAAAACACAATCCTATTTTAATCCTGTAACTGGAAGGCCAAATAATCAGTAGTATAAACATGAACTAGAATCCTATATACAACATGCTTTTATCAGCTAGAAATCCCCAAGAATGAAAATCTACTCTACCTCAATTTTAAACACATAGTTGCATCGACCCAGACCTTAGCATGGCTAAGTAACCTAGTTAGCTAGGTTAAAAGGTAGCTCAGTTTCACGTATACTCATTGCAGTCACAGCAGAAACTTTAACCATTGCCAGGCCCTAAGTTTCAGTTAAAATTCAGCTCCTGTCCCCAAAACTCCTTTGGGAATTGTTAATTTGTGGCGCAGAACAGAGCGCTTGCACAGTGCTGTGATGAAAGTCAGAAAATGCTTTGGGATTTGTCAGTTTGCAGCACAGCGCTGAGCACCTGCACAGTGCTGTGATTAAGGTTAATCTTAGATCAACAATTTCTGGATTGAGACAATATGGAAACACATGCGTTGCAGACCCCACCCCTCCAGACAGTTCAGAATTGGATCACTCAGATGTCCTAAAATTTCAAGGCAGACCAGGTCAGAGCACACGTGGAGCCCCAGCTCGAAATAAGTAGCCACCATGAAGGTATGCACCGTAAATAAAACAACATGTACTTATGTACTTGCCATGGGCAACAATTTCAGTGATGCAAAGTAGCTGGTTCCTGCAATTATCCTAGCAGCAGTAGGTAAGAACAGCTGCCAGATCTGAAATCTTCCAAGCCTCTGTATTAGAAACATTTTCAGACACAGGGATAGTCACAAAAGCTGCTATTTCTACACTCTAGGAAATAAAATTAAGTGGGGGCTACAGAGGTCCCTGTCACTCTGGAGATCAACGCAAGCAAAGAGAACCTGCTTTCTCTTACTCCAAAAGAGCCCACAAATGCAAAAGTACCTTTATTTATCAAAACCACAGGGTGCAGGGGACACAGCTTCACTCAAAAAAGCTGTGATGGAAGCTTGCACAGGGACCTTGTCACAATCCTTACTGTCTTCCAAATAAAGCCTGGATGTTCTGTGCCTGTTTTGGAGGCTGCCATGGCAATGAACCACTCTGTAAACACCCAGGTAGGGATGTTCATGAAAAAGAGTATGAATCCAGCTAGAGACTAGCCAACATCAGAGCAGGCTCTGTCCCTCCACCCATCACTGCAATGTCTGAACAACTCAGCTCCATCTTTCACTAGTGTGGAGAAGTTTGAGGTTCTCATTTCAGTTCTCATTCTTATCAGCTAAATGGGTAGTTTTAGGAATAGGCCCCTGGGAAGGCCATATAAGCAGGGCAAGCGTGTGGTCTTTGTATGTAGTGAACTTCAAAGGATTCCTCTTTCATGACCTCCTCCAGTCTTCCACAAAATTGGACCCATATTAGCATCCACAACATCCATCTCTACAGAGCTACAAGCCACCCCAGATGGATACAACCTCCTTTTGTTCAAAAGGAACTGGAATCTACCAACTTCATTTGATATTCTCCTAATTCTTGTACTAGAAATGACATTGAAGAGTGGAGCCCTGCCCCTTCTCTACATGTTAGTAAGTTCTTGCCCCAGTTGTTCATTTTTCCAGAGGTGAGTCTTAGTTTATTCAATTATTCCTTATGTGAAATTAATCCAGGCCTTTGACTGTCCTTGTTGCCCTGATCTGAACCTCTTCCAGTTCCCCCGTATCTTTTTTAAGACAGTGGAAGGTAAAGAACCAGAACTACACACAATAATCAGATTTATACAAAAAACTAATCATGGCCTCTATTTGCTTCTGTTCAGCTTCCCTTACAACTTCTAATATTTCATTTGCTTTTTTTTTAATTGCTCCTGAGCCTTGGACTACCACTTTCAGCTCAATCACCCCACTGATGGTTTGGTTCCCACTGGTTTTCAAAAGTAGCCTTTCTCGCCCTTGAGAAATACAGAACATTACCTGTTGGCAAAGCACCACATGATTCCCTGGGAAATTTCTGACAAGCTGCAGCATTAGCTGCTCCACCAACAGGCTTCAGCACCTTATGGAAAGGATGATAGGAAAGGAAAAGTAAGATAAATAAATTGCTGTGTTTGAAGCACTGAGCACTTTCAGGCAGTTTAAATGCAATAAATCGAAGTTCAATAGTTCAGGAAAACATCTGGTGCTTAAGAGAAGGTCACATAAACCTGAGAACCTCAGGCAAGAAAAACTTCACATCTACAGCCCAGACACATGACAGGTCGGAGGGAAACAAGCATGATGCAGGACAGAATGAAAGCAGAAGGGCAGGAAGCAGGAGGCATCCTTCAAGTCTTGAATGATGAAACTGCTGACGCTCTAAAGCTGGAAGAAAATTAAATAATACTTCAAAGAAGAATCAATTATGACAGCAATGGGAGTTCAGGATACCTCACAGCATCACTTTTGGCATCCCCTCTGGTGCACTGCTTGTACCTCAACTTCTAATCCCCACAAGCATCAGCTGCTGACGTCCTTTTACTCCTCAGCAAGTGCACAGAATGGAGCTGGCAGCAGGGTAGTCTTTCCTGTCAACAACACACAATTATTGAAGTCCTGCACCAGCCAGATTACTATCTTCTGCGTGTATTTCAGGGGCTCATAAAACACCAGTGAAAGGAGAAAAAAGTCTGACATATTTATGTGTCAGTGGGACATAAAATTTGGAATGGCAACTGCAAAATATATAATCACAACTGGTATCCCCTGTAGGCCAGGAAAAGCAGCAGAGCCCCTGCCTCCTTGGTGAAGGCTGTGTTTCTCGAGGCTTGCAGCCAAAAAGGCAGAGTCACACCCTTCAGCAAACCCCTGCTGACTCCGACTTCAGGTTTCCCAGCAAAAGAAGGGACTAAGAACTGTCCTGCAAAGGTGCCAGCCTGCTTCACGTGATACTCTGGAGATAGAAACCCCAAGTCATCCCACAGAGATCACTCAGGCATGTAAGAGCTGTCTGTATGAATGAGCAGTAAATACAGGGGACCATGGAAGCACCCAGCATGACTCAGATCTTGACAGGAGCCTCCAGATGCCACTGTAATACAAATAATAAAGAATAACCCATGAGTAATCAGCCAGTGCTGAAAAGAGGATCTCTGACTGGCTCGGTCTGTCTCTGTAATACAGTGCATGCATTCTTTTACATAAATATCATAGGTGCACTAACCCATGAGAAAAGCAACAGGAAGAAATCCTGCTTGCTGTCACTCACCATGGAACGCTACCTCCCAAGGCAAGAGTGGGCTCAGTGGAGAGCAGGAAACCTGAGTAGGAGGCTGGAGGGAAGGATTTAAGAGAGGAGACAGTAATACTTCCTAGCTTTTACAATGTAATATTGATCTGCTGTCCACAGAAATGGCTAAGCCTTCTTGAAGCTGAGGATACTGAAACGAGTGAGGATAAAGAGCTGCTTGCCCACAAAGCACAGGAGATGGCATTCAAGTCCCGTGCCTCGCTTCTGAACTAATAGCTAACAAAAACTACATTTCTAGAATCCTGGACCAGGAAATTTGGGAACTACACAACAGCCCTAACAGGGTACACAGCCCACACATCACAGTAGGAAGAGTTAAACACATTCAGCAAGGCTGAGCAATACCTAAGGAAGGAATGCAACAGCCACAGAGATTAAGAAGATGCAACACTAGGCAAGGAAGGTAATTTACCAAGCTACACCAGGATTGAAAAGGAGAATTAAGAGAGGAGATTGAATAGACTGTCTTGGAAGAACCCTGTGGAAGGGAGACAGGTTGAACTGAGGATGTATGTTTTCAGAAATAATAGAAGTCTCCTTGGCTGGAACAGTTCAAGCCAGACTGCTCTGGCACTAGTTAATAAACAGTACACAGAGCCACTGATGCAAAGGTTGATTTTTTTCATCTCAGAATCCAGATTTGATACGGCTGGAGTTTTCCCACCCAGTTCCACTCCAAATGGCCACACACACCTTGTTTGATAGTTATTGCAAACCATATTTCAGAGAGGGTGGACAGCAAAAATTTCCTGGAGTTTATCATTAAGGAGATTGTTACCAGATAATCATAATCTTTTGCTCAGCATTAGGAGAGTACACAATGGATCACCTTCCATCACCCCAAAGAGGCAGCCACATCTGGGTTACAGGAAGGGAAATATTCACAGGAATGCTGAAAACAATCTCACCCAAACCTCCCCATCATGATAGCACCCAAGTGACAATCTCCTTCCAACCACTGGCCATGATTCTAAGATCAACAGCCACATCAGGACTGTGGCATCTGATCAGCTGTGGTCCTGCAGGACTTGTTTCACTGACTTTAGTTTCCACTGTCTCTGAACTGGCCAATGCCCGCAGGCACAACTGTGACACCAAAATCTGGATTAAAAATCCAGGCATGATATACTGCTTCAGAATAGGTAATTCCAAGATGTTTGTGTCTAGTGAACAGCAACGTGAAGCCTTTTTATAAAGGGTTGGACATTCAGATTTTAAAGTACTGTCCTAGTCTGAAAACAACTCTAAAATGATCAGCCCAGCATTCCAGGTTTACTGTTGCAGGTACCTTCCATTAAGACCTGCCTATTTCAGCTACCTGGAATTAAAACTGCAGCTGAAACCTGCAGACCGAGTTGGGTGTTTTCCTTTTTATGCACAATCATCAAAAACAAAGCGAGTATTCTGCCAGTCTTCAATGATATTTATGTGTTACGCCTTCAATACCACCAAAAGCATCACATGGCCTTCAGAAGATTTGCTTAATTAAAGGCGACCATTTTTAGCATGATTAACAGAAAGGCATAAAAAAATTCAGTACATGTGGTCAACAGCTCTGTGATGTATGGCAGTCTTATTTAGCAGAGATGAACTTGTAAGGTTCAGGGACTGACTTCAGGGTCCCCAGACCACCTTGGGAAACTTAATGCAATTATGGCTGCTTCTTCTTTAGCAACAATGAGCCTAAATCACTCCTGGCACCAGGTTAGGAAGAGGTCATTGCAGAAGGAGAGTACTAGATGATGACCAAAGTATTAAAGTTCAGCATTCCTAACACTGAGCCAGACATGGAGGGAAGAACAACTGAGGACCTTCAATTAAAATACACTTTACAAAATGTTAAATGGCAGATATGTAAGAAAACTGTGTGACATTCATACTTACGCTACTATGCCTCCAGACCATTTTACAGGAATCTGTCAGATGCAATTAGACCTGTTTGGTTTGCATTTAAATGTAGGACCAGAGGCAATTTGGTTTCAAAAAAAAGACAGAAAAGGCACATATTGTCCTCAACAGTTGCTTGGTTCTTACAGTAAAGACAATGCCCTGTCAACTCTTTACTCCAAATCAAAATTATTTCAGTGCTGTGCTACATTACAGTCTTGAGAACACTTCTGCTTGCTGTCTCAGCACAGGTTGAAAATTAATTAAAATGGAAATTAAAGGAAGAAAAAAAGAAACAAGTGCCATTAACCCACACCCCCCAAAAATCAGGTGATTCATACAGAGCATCTTCAAAATCTCACGTAAAGCATTGATAATGGATTAAGTGGCAGTGTTCCTTCTGGCTCCAGTTTATAAATTCTTATCTGCTTAAGGTTGCTCCAGAAAGATTTTCAGCTGACAGCATGATTCTTAAGAGATAAATCCTCCCTGGCAGTTTACAATTGCATACCAACTACTACAGCATCGTGTGTGCCTTCATGTTTGCATTGATGGACAACAATGGTTCACCATTTGGGGTTCAGCATCCCCCTCCTTGCATGTCTAATGTTAAGCACAGCCATTGTCTGGGCTAAGTTTCTGACTGACTTTGTCCATGACAGAGCAGTAAGCATTCAGAACGCCTCCTTGCACGGCCATTAAAAAAGCCATGATATAACCACCTTCAGTTCACGCAACTGTTTCTAACCATCCAAGTACAGAGGAAGGGAGCAGAGAGGTGTAATGGAAGAATAATTCAAGTATCAGAAAATACTTCAGTATAACAACTGGTTGCCTAGCTCTTCATTAACCACTTCCACTCCCCTAGACCATACCAAAGAAGTATCCAAAAGCTCAGTAAAAATGAGGGTGAACAGCAACATCCCTATTTTCCATGCTGGTGGCTGCAAATTCTGCAAAACACTGGGTTAGTTGCAACAAGTTTTGATCATCAGAAATGGCTGTGGAAGCAGCATCTTCCCTCGTTCCCTGCTTACAGTGAGATGTCTGGCATCCTTTCCCCCATCATTCAGTGCCTTTGGCTGTGAAAATGTGCTTAGTGAAGAGATATCCAGGCAGCACTGAGCACATATGGTGCATACTGCTGCCCAAATAAATCCCTTTTTTTTTTGCGAACCCCCTCCCAGCCTACAGCAAAAAGGGGGCAAAAAAGGGCAGGGACAGACTCCCACTCTCCTTAAGGAAGTCATCCCCATCTGATCTGGTCCCAGCCGTGCCCCAGGATTTCAGAAAAGGAATTTCATCCTCATGAGAAGCAGAATAACCATGTAAACTGGACAAGGGGCCCCAAATACCCCCTGCCCTCCACCAAACAGGACTGACAGTGACACACACAGAGACACATTCCTGGAGCACCCAGAAAAGGCACCAAAGCAAAGCTTTTGTTCACGGAGAAACACCTGGGGACTCTTTGGTGGTCCAACTCCTCTGATATGTTGTCCCTTGCTCTCCCGGGGTGCCACTGCCCCGGGAGACCTTAGCACCGACCAGCCACCCCTGGGCACTGCCGGGGAAGCAGCAGCAAGGTTGGGAGCAGGGTGGGGACAGGGGGCAAAGCACCAGAGAGCCTAGGGTGTCAGGCATTGGCCATCCCACCTCGGGGTGCACAGGGAGCCCAGCCTGTCCCGAGGTGCCTGCGGTGCTCAGGAAGCCCAACTCACGTGGAGTGCCCAGGGAGCCCAGCCTGACCCAAAGTGCCCGGGGTGTCTCTCCTGCGTGGGGTGCTCAGGGTGCCCCGAGTAGCCAGGGAGCTCATCTTAATTTAGGGTCCCTGCGGAGCCCAGGGTTTGTGTTCTGCCCGGATGTCCATCCCACCTCGGGTGCCCAGAGCACCCATCTCGCTCCGGGCTGCGTTGTTGCCTCGGGTGCCCCGGGGTACCGCGGGTGCCGGTCCTGCCGGGGATGCTCGGGGTGCCGGCGGTGCCCGTCCTGCCGGGAGTGCCGGCCGAGCCGTACCTTTGAGGTGGTGGTGGCGGGCGCGGTGCAGGCGGCCCTGGCCGCCGCGGGGCAGCGCGGGGATGCTGGAGAAGCGGCTGCCCATGGCGGCATCCGAGCCGGGCCGGGCGGCACCGTGCGAGGTCTGTCCCCGGGGGCCGTGGCGG